>JALPQI010029604.1:0-12043 GCA_025490895.1 Thaumatotibia leucotreta
AATTAAGATAAATCTATGAACTCGCGCTATACATACTCGATCTGTATCATCCCTGATTGTTTATGTTGTTCAAACAGTTTGATTATTTCGCTTAGTACATGAAGTAATATTAACATGTTAACTTGAGTATTTGTTAACTATAACTAGGCGTATGTAAATAATAACTGTGTAACGACTTGGTAATAACCGGTGTAAGTTTGTACAAACTGAGCACTCTCAAGGACAATTTGAAGACAATGATGATAAGAATAACTTATTCACAGTCTAATCAGGCGTGAAAAAGGCCCGTAACACAGACAAATCACTTACCTCACAGAAGCCTACGCGCAATCTTGGTTCACCTCTAATGAAACTTCGGGAACACCGCATGTTACACACATTGCTGCCATTAAATCAGACGTCAACAAAAGTTAGCACTCATAACAATAATATCGTCGGGTACCGCATAAAGCTCTTGGGTTTATGTGCGTATAACTCCCGCCGTCAGCGGTGCAATTGATGGGCGGCGGAGTAGCAGCAGTCTCATTAAATGTGTCGTTAAATCGCTCTAAGATTGACTCGCGATAGACTTGTTGACTTATCAGTGAACATTGAAGCCCGATTTGGTATATTGACTCGTGTAGAGAATTTAATGCTTGTAGTTGATATTGGAAACACATTCATAGTTGTTACTTTGTACATATTCCCGGTTTTGTTTGTCTTCGGTCGGCAGTCACGTTATACCTATTAAAGATCTAACGTTCTGTACATTCAAATTACAACATGTGACATTTTTAAAAGCTTGGTCACATAAAGAATCAACGTACCTATTTGTAAATAAAGCAGAATGTATGTACAATTGTACATGTAAAGATTGTAAAATATATGTACAGTCGAGTGCATTAATATATAGACACATTTGTAAGGGATCAGTATGGAGAAGTGTATAAAGTGTATATATATAAATGCCCTTGACTGTACCTACATTAATGTGAGTCTGATTCATATGATCTAGTTCAATGTAAGATGTAATGTAAGAGAGTTGACTATCGTTTATCGGTCTCATTATCATTGAGGGTCTATTATTTTGGGTTTTGTAGCTATCTTGCTACACTAACTTGCTAACTAAACGTCTTGATCATAAATATTTTAAGCTTACCTGGGTTTTTTGGCCAAGATATCGCCTCAAATTGTTACCCACGCCACTCAACTTTTTTGACCTCTCTTAAACAAGGGTTGCATAAAATACTATAAACTTACCTTAGGTTTTTTGGCCAAGATGTCAATAGCTAACGCTCAGTTGCGAACGGATCGCAACTGTCTTTGTCGCGAGAAGAGAGGAAACTAAACCACTAATTGGAGTTCGAGGCCAAAGAATCTACGAAAATATTGCCACAACAATGAAATGTTCTTACAACAGTAAATCCTTATTTTCTAAAAACAAGCGTTGAGATATCTTATATATTGGTAATTTTAATTCTTTAATTTATAGAAACAATATTTTTTACTTATTTACACGTAAATATGAGATATTTTAATAAAAACTTAGTTATCCGCAATTATTAGTAACAAAGTTGGTATTGCGCTGGTATCACCTCAGGTGTTAATAACATTTGGTACAGCAATTTAACTACACATAAATTAAAACCCTATTTCTGCATATGTTTAGAAAATTGCAGAATAATATATTGTAGCCATGCTTTATGTTCACATTTCGTATTCGTAAACTTCCTTTGACCTACAAATTTCTTTGGCAGTGCTTATAGTTCTCCATTTCAATTTTCATACAGATCTAACGTTTTGTTTTCTTCCGTAGGTTTTTAACAAGGTGACCCACTTGGTTCAGCCATGTTTAGCTTCGCTATACACCCCATCATCAAAAAATTAAATTCCAAATGAAATATACTGGGTGAAATGTTATAAAACAAAATGATACAAAATCATATTTTCTGAATCTACTCATGATTACAGCCAAGTTTTACAATGGGACTGTGAAATATGGGGCTATTATCAGGAATATTAGTAAAAATACATCTTGACAGCAATATATATATTAAAGGAATGAATATCAAAAAGTAGACAGCTAGAAAAATACAAACACCTGTCAAGCGTAGTAGACTGATAGAAGCTGCATGTAGTATGCATACATAACACCCTCTTGCTAATTTTAAACAAGCTTCTTAATCTAACCAAAAACAATAACACTATAACTACAAAATTAACAACTAGACCTTATGCTAACACAACAAACAACTTAATCGATTTCGGGCAAGGGAAAGTGTCTAACTCGGTTTAACACTCTACCATACCGGCTAGTAGGCGCCTGGGCCCCCGGCAACGGTGCTGCTTGTGCAGCAGCGACCGGCGCGGGCCCGGGCTCCTGCGCGGCCGCCACACTCGCGCCTGCCGCCTCCGCTGGACCAGCCACATCATCACCAGACGTATCCCAACCGGGCCACACCAACCGACTACCATTACCATGGTCTAACGTACCAATTGTACCATTGTTTTTTATTTGGTCAATGTGTTTTTTAGATAGCGTACCATCCGTCCTTTCTACCATGTAATTCCTGGAACCTATTACTTCTCTTATTGTTCCCTTTACCCACCTATCCGGATTGGTCTGCTCCCGCATGTGCACCAGGTCTCCAACTTGAAATTGGCGTTCGCGACCTCCAGCCGCACGAACTTGTCGCTCTTGCGTGCGCTCCACTCTACGCTCCCTCTCTTCTCCTCCTCGTAGTAAATCTAACCGGCAGCGCAGTCTACGTTTTTGCAGTAACAGTGCAGGAGAATCGCCCGTGGTGCCATGAATTGTGTTCCTATGCGTCATCAAATATGCTTGTAAGGCTAAGTCTATATCGATTCCCTCCCGCTTCGCTTTCTTGATAGCTTTTTTACAGAGCTTAACAGCGTTTTCGGCGGCGCCGTTGGACGCGGGATGGTATGTCGGCGTTAGTATTTTTTCAATGCCGTTTGATTGCAAGAATTGATCATATTGTGCGCTACAAAATTGAGGGCCGTTATCGGAAACAATCGACCTAGGCAAACCGAATCTAGAAAATGTTTCGCATAAAACCTTAATTACCGATGACGTAGTTGTTTTCGACATTCGAAAAATTTCTATCCATTTCGTCGTCGAGTCTACAATAACGAAAAACGAATTATTTTCAATAGGACCTAAGAAATCCACATGTAGACGCGTCCATGGTTCTGAAATATACGGCCACGGCTTGGGCGGCGCCCGCGGCGGCACGCTGCTCTCGGCCACGCACGCGGCGCACTCGCGGCACGCGCGCTCCACGTCCGCGTCGATGCCGGGCCACCACACGTAGCTACGGGCCGTGCTCTTCATTTTCACCATGCCGACATGTCCAACGTGGAGCTCCTGTAAAATTTTATTGCGAAAAACAGCCGGCACTATCACCCTGTATCCCCACAGTATACACCCGGCCTCTATGTACAGCTCGTTTCTTCGAATAAAAAATGGTTTAAGATTCTCATCGTCACAATAAGTAGGCCATCCTGAAACAATATACATCATAACCTTTACTAGAATCGGATCTTTGTCCGTCGCTTTTTTAATGTCCGTACTCGTTATCGGTAAAAAGTTTTGAACGTAATTGAGGTAAGTTACCTCCGATCGTACCGTTCTATCGGGCCCGGTAATCAATCGCGACAAGGCGTCCGCTGCGTTCTGTTCGCTCCGCACATATTCTATGTCAAAATTATACGCAGACATGATCACGGCCCATCTCTGCAGTCTGCTCGCTGCCATAGTCGGTATTCCGGCTTTGCCTCCAAAAATCGTAACAAGCGGTTTGTGGTCTGTCTTTAATAAAAATTTCCTACCATATAAGTACTGGTGAAATTTTTGAACTCCGTATATGATCGCAAGTGCCTCTTTCTCGATCTGCGAGTAGTGTTTCTCAGCAGAGTTGAGCACTCGACTCGCATACGCGACCGGGCGCTCGCCCGCCGGCGTGCGGTGCGCGATGACGGCGGCCACGCCCGTGCTGCTCGCGTCCGTCGTCAGCACCAGCGGCAGCTCGTGCGAGTAGTGCGCTAGCACCTCACTTGATTGTAACATCTTCTTAATTTTCTCGAATGCGGCCTGACAATCTTTACTCCACACAAACTTAACGCCCTTTTTTAGTAACTCATACATAGGTGACAATATCGTGCTCAAATTGTTGACAAATTTTGCGTAATACATTATCATTCCAAGAAACGATCGTAGCTCTGAAACATTTTCTGGCCTAGACATCTTATTGATAACCTCAACTTTACTTGCACATGCCGATACTCCTTCTCTTGATATGACAAAACCTAAATATGTGACAGATTCTGCGAAAAAGGTGCATTTCTCTTTTTTAATTTTTAGACCGTACTTTAGCAATCTGTCAAAAACCTGACAAAGTATGTTTAAATGTTCGTCATCATTTTTTGCTGTTATTATCACATCATCTAAGTATACCCCAACCGTGGGTAAGTCGACAAACATTTGCTCTAGCTTGCGTTGGAAGATACCAGGGCTCGATGCGAGACCATATACAAGGCGATTGTACTGAAATAAGCCTTTATGTGTATTAATTGTGGTAAATTTCTTGGTATCGTCCAACGGAAATTGCGCATAAGCCTGACTCAAATCGATTTTCGAAAATTTGTCCCCGCCATTCAGCTTTACTAACAAATCGTCTATTCTAGGCAGAGGATACCTGTCTACCTCTAGCCATTTATTGAGCGTCAGCTTGTAATCAGCACAGATACGAATCGAACCGTCTGACTTGACTACTGGTACAATTGGTGTGGCCCAATCCGAACAGTCGACAGGGGTGATGATGCCGTCACTCACCAGCTGGTCCAGCGCGCGGTCGACCGGCTCGCGCAGCGCGAACGCCAGCGGGCGCGCGCGCAGGAACACGGGCGTCGCGCCGTCTCGCAGCCGGAACCCCACCGGCGGGCCCGTGTAGCACCCCAGCCCGTCTTCAAAAACCTGAGCGTATCTGGAACTGAACGAGTTCAAATCAAATTTACCTCCCGTGACTATACTGTTACACTGAAAACTGGCCCGATCTATAATACCCAGTTCCTCTAACCACTCGCGACCGATTAATGATGTCCTCCCCGCTTTCACGACATACAAACTAAATTCCCGTTCCTTATCTTTATATTTAACGACGGGCTTTATTTTGCCTACAATCGTTACGGTCGGACCTGTATAATAACGTAACGACAAATTTGAATTTATTAAATCACAGTGCCTGAACATTTTATAATAGCAATCTAAACTAATACACGATATACGGGTACCTGTGTCAATCTCCATTTCCAACTCTTTATTATCAACAAGTAATGTTAAGGTATACGGTTTGTAGTCTTTAGAGCGACTTATGTTATAAATTGAATTAATTACCTCGACACTATCGTCGGTATCGGAGTCCTTTACTTCTTTAACGTAATTGCCATCCACGTAACTCGCGCCGCTCGCGCCAAGTTTAGGGCACATTCTTTTAAGGTGGCCTTCTCGATTGCATACGCGACACACGTATACGCGAAATTTGCATTTAGCTGCATCATGTTGTCCGCCGCAAGCCCCACAAGTCGAGCGCCTCGGTCCTCCAGCCGCCGCTCCGCCGGCGCGGCCCGTGCGCCGCTGGCCCGTGCCCGCACTCCTCGCTGCGCCCGGCGCGCCGCTCCCGCCAGCTGCGCCATCTCGCTCGAATCTTCGCTCGCCGCTCGTCACCGGCGCGCGTCGTCCACCGCCGCGATGAGTCTCGCTCGTGACAGCATGACACGCCTCGGCGCCGTCGTCGCTCGACCGCTTGTCGTTGTTCACTGCCGCCGCGTTCGCCTCTGCCGCTTCTAAGGCGTGAGCCAGTTGGTAAGCTTTTGTGAAGCTTATATTATCTTCCGCAAAAAGCCTCTGTCTGCTCATTTCATTAAACATGCCACAGACAAGTTGATCCCTTAAATTTTCGTCTAAGGCCGTCTTGAAGTCGCACGTTCTAGCTAATTTCCTCAAAGCCGCCACATAGTCCGATATAGATTCGTTTTTAGATTGCGTTCTTTGTCGAAACTTGTACCTCTCTGCTAATATACTAGGCGTCGGTTGGAGATGTTCTAACATAATGTTATTGATGTCGTCATATCTCAATTCGTGTGGTTTCTTTGGTGCACAAAGCGTCGCTAACAGTTCATATGTAGGGCCGCCAATAAATGTAATTAGTGTAGCTACTTTCCTAGTTTCATTTATATTATTCAGAATAAAATATTGTTCAAGGCGGTCCACGTATGACGACCACTTATCTGTATTCGCGTCGAAAGCTTCAATCTTCCCGACCGCCATCGTGCCCACACAACACCACACGCCGCACTATTAAAATCGACGCAGTATGTACAGCTTATGCAATTATATTACATCGGGAATAACTAACGTGAGTTCATCTCGTCGCCAATGTGAAATATGGGGCTATTATCAGGAATATTAGTAAAAATACATCTTGACAGCAATATATATATTAAAGGAATGAATATCAAAAAGTAGACAGCTAGAAAAATACAAACACCTGTCAAGCGTAGTAGACTGATAGAAGCTGCATGTAGTATGCATACATAACAGGGACCAGCTTTGAAAAAGTTACCACAAAATCTACATCTCCATACATATTGTGAAACCAGCTGTTGCGAGTTGCAATCGAGTTGTCATTAATAATATATGTATGTACAAAAAATAATATGGGACTGTACTCGATTTTTACCCAGGACTCAGGAGGATAAGTGATGAAGAAGACAAATTAAAAATAAAATACAAAAATATCTTTCCCATAATTTTAACCCTTAGTAATTTAACCATGTCTACTGTCTTAATAAATATGGCACGCTGTCGTTTGTGTTCACTGATAATTCAACTTCTTTTTAAAATAGGCTTTGAAACGTTGGCTCTTATCATTTTAAGTTCTTTACAAGAAAATTTTGTCATTTCTATGTTAGTTAAGAGAAAAGAAAAGTTTTTAGGTATTTACGTGTTTTTAAGAAAATCCTAGTTGTGACAGCCATATTAAACAAAAAGGCGCACAAACATTACGGAGGTATATAATGTATTTATTAGGAATTATTTTAATTAAATTAATTAAATAACAAAAAGGTTGTGGAAACCTGAAAACTTTATTTGACAATGACATAAGAGACTTTGACAGATTTGACAATAACGCATCTGTCGTAGTTTCGTTGGCCTCGAACTCCAATTACTGGTATAATACGATTTTTTATTTTTGACTTGTGGCATACTACAAGCCCTTTCTGTAATTGGGCACATCCTGATATCCTTGCAAAAAATGTAGACAGAACTCCAAATGGCCCCACTGAAAAATTTATGCGGCCACGCTTGACGCAGGCCATGTCTCGCGGCTCCCATTTTTCCCTCCCAAATTAATGGCAGGGTATGCAATAAAAATCTTTCATCCATTTTACAATGGGATTGGACTTTTGATAACATGGAAAAGGAGTGAAGTCTGCTCTGATGTATGAGCTCGTTCCTGGAATGGATACTTGCTATGGCTTGTGGTTTGGGAATTGGTTCCCGTAAATGTTGATCTCAATTTATGTGACTTTACCACAACCTTACCACGTAATTGCACAAAATCTTCGTCGAATCTTTTGTAATATATTTTTCAATACTGGGGAGATAGCGCCAATATTGGCTACTTTTTGCTGACAGACATCAGTAATGAATGTTTCAATCTTAGTACTAAGAACGTACAGTTGTGATTTCATCGTTTCAAAAAAATCTTCTACTTTAGTCTTTAGTAAGTATTAAAAAATGAATGGATAATGGCCAATGCATACAGATTTCCAAAACCAAATGAAAAGTTTTGATTGAATATTGAAAGTCAACATTGATGTTGCCGCAAAACTGATTGAAATGTACAAACAAAATTCTAAAATAATATAAAAATCCAACACAGGATTAATATTGTCTGAAATAAAAAAAAAATCTATTGCCCGTAATCTGTGACGAGATTTGAACTTCCAGCATTTTGTTAAAAGGATAAGGACGGAAACGTTCGCTACTGATCGCCATGTAAGAAGTTCGATTCTCTCTGCAGGCAGTGGGATTTTAATTTTTCCTTTATGTGTTACTTTGTTATGTAGTTTTGTTTACTAGTTACAAAATTAATATAGTACTGATATCCCAGTGAAAACTGTACTATATATGTCTCTTACGAATCTTTTGTCAAAAAACCCCAGCTTGGATTTAATCATGCGTCAACCTATACGGGTCATAGGTCGCTCATACCTAATCGGGGTAATCCATTTGGTAGACAAGTTTCACATCATGACCATTTTATCGTGGTCTGTCCCATCTCTCCGACACTATACGAAATTCTATCACATGCAGTATGCTGTCATGGCTCAACTATACATGGTGATGTTTTATCAGGTCGTAAATTGTACGGGTATCTGGCGAACCGTCAAACCGTCCGACTGACTTAGTAGAAAATTTTAGTAGAAAAACCTTTTACAGCTTCGTGACTAGTAAAATTTTTATTCGTGGCTGATTTGTCTAGGGAATGAATATTCTGCTGACATGACGAGGGTGTACGAATATGTTTATACTAAAATTGTGTGGGAATAGTCATTTATAACTACGTATGTACATAGTTGTAAATTGTTTCATTCCTCGAATCAAACAAACAAAATCTGTATTTGAGCAGTAATAGTTTGATATAGAGAATAGACCATAGAAAAAATAGTTTGATATAGAGATAGATCTATATCAAACTATTTCTTCTCAAATACAGATATTTGTTGTTTTTTAAGCGGGTTTCGTTCATATGTACATAATAAATTAGACAGTGGCAGTAATTACTTAATCAAGTAAACAAAATCATCTTGTAATTACAGCAATTATTGTTCTAAAGGCATTATAATACATTTATTTAAATATAAATTATCTACCACAAGTTGAGATTAGCATTAGCTGTTAATTTCACAGTTCAGAATCGTCTCACTGGCTTTTACCGTTCCATCCCTAGAATGACTTTGGAACATAAATTTAACAACAAGAATTTCCTCAGCTCTATTTTATATTTGACGGATGACTTGAATTTATAGCAAGATAAACGCCTTTTACAATGATTGCGTTGCAAGTAATACCTAATTAATGCGTTAAGTTATAGATATGGGTTTTGTTAGGTATAAAGCTTACTGATATATTATCTAATAGGATATACATTAGTCATTGTTATTGCCGTCACGTACTGAAAAGTATGCAAGTGCAATAGTGATGCATGAAAACATGGGGATATGAACAACGACAAATTTTAATGATAAGCAATACAGGCCCCGTTTTAACCTCATCATGATTGGTAGGGCCTGTTTCATACCCGAATAAAATGTCCGTCAGATAAATATAAGTGGCTGGAGAAACGGGCAGCGATAATTTTACCTGACAGATTTATTTATCCGAGGATTGCGAAACGTGTTAGTGTAATTAAAATTACTTTCATTTTCACTTTAAGAAAGTTTTTTACATTATTTAAAATAGCATTGGAAACTGTAGCTATCAAAATCAACCAAGTCGTTAAAACAAAACCGAAGTTATACGAAAACTTCTAAACATTTGCACTTACTAACCCCAGCTTCAAACGACCAGGAGCTACTTGTAAATATTTCTCAAATTATTCTCCATGAAAAGTTTCGCAATGTTTTAATTACCGGCCTCTTGGGCTTTCCGGCTCTTATCCGGTATAACCCAGAGGATGCTCTGCAGGTTCATCCCTCAAAAGGGTGTGAAAATTAGTGTGTTTCACCCTACTAGACAGTTTAAAGTGGTACTTATTTTCAGAGTACGAATGCTACCGTTGAAGTGCTACTAACTTACAGAGTGTAATTTTAAATAACTAATTATGATGATTATATTATCATCGATGCTATAATCATCACAATGATGGGGTTAAACAGCGCCTTTTTTACATATCCCGATTAGTTTTATATTACCATTATGTATAATAATTCAAGTTTACCTATAGAATACAAACATGTGAATTTAAAAGGCTTCTGGGATCGCAAGGGGTAGGAATTTGAGAGCCCATTTATTGGTATCCATTTTCATTGGCAATATAGCTGACCTAAATGGGGTTGCCACTACAGTGTACTAGTAAGAACCTTAAAATTAGGTACTTATGCACATTAGATGAAATAAGGCTCATCTGAAAACTAGGAGGAAACTCTTTATTAATAAAATAGCTGTGTAATAGTGCTAACTATACCTAAATATTTTTCTAGGACAAGTGAGGGAAAATGAAATATCGAGACGTGAAATGGTACACCATATACAAGTATTATGTAAAACCTGATATTCTCATAATGATGCTGAAACCTGAAACCACAAAACCAAGATATACTCGTACATAATTTACAGTAGTTTTGGTATTACAATTGGTTCTTTTGATGGCTACTATTTAAGTACACGACATAAGGAAAATTATTTGTCGTTTTGAATATAATCTACGTTCTTATATTCGATCTAAGTTAAGGGCACATTTTTTCTTTTTACATATAAACGAATGTAGTTTATCTACTACGTTTGAGATTGATTGATAACAGTTATTTATACCTATGTTTAATATGACTGCTAGAAAATATCTAGGAATAGTACCAACTGAACAATATTAATTGTGGAACATGTAGCTCGATGTTCTGCTTTCGGGGTTCGTGGCAAGTTATAATTAAAATGGATAAAGTTTCATTTTTGTGCCTACGTTTCCATTCGGCATAGTTATTCAAAATGTTGTTTGTTTTAGCTCTAATAGAGTAGGTAAAGTTGGGTGATTGTGAGTTTTAACAACCAAAACCTCTTTGCTAATGGAAACTTACCCTAATAATGAGAGGAAACTTAAGTAGGTAGTAATAGAAACTTTTCCACCTCAAGACGATTGCCTGCATTGTAGTTCGAAAAGCGAGAGCACTAAAGTCACAAAGATATATCGTTCAGGTTGTCGTCAGAAAAGCTTTCCGTACATCCTCTGCATAAGTGTGAAACTTCGAGGAGCGCCTGGGGTCTATTTAGAGCCGGATTCCGCCGTGTGTGCCCTACTTTTTACATTCCGTATTTAGTATTGCTGAGCTACAAAATTAAGAAATAAGTCTGTTGAAAATTAATGTCATATTTATTTTTAAAAATTTCATTAGCACAAATTATTCTTCCAGGATTAAAATCATTTAGTATACTTCTTTACCGGAATAGTAAAGACGAAGATTAGTAGTAGCACATTTTGTATGACTTTTGATTTTTTCTAAGCATCAGTTCTGGATTGGCGTTTCTACGAGGTACCTATTTGAGACAATTTATTTACGTTTGGTGTACAGAAAATGAAATCATATATTTTTTCGGCCGTATCAAACCACTTTTTGTAATAAAGCCAAAAAAATAACTTAATTTGTTATAACTTTAACACATTATTTGTAACTCATTCAGCTCATTCGGCTGGCCCACTAACTTCGTTTATCCTTAGCCACCACTTTTGCAATTTGTGTTTCAAAAGGGTTCTCAGAAATTTATGTTTTACCTGTCTCCTGCAGCTGGGAGAGGACCCTAATTCAAGCCCATATGGCGCTGAGTGCCAACCCTAACTGTTTAGCACCTTTGTGTGCTAAGGTTTATATAAGGGCCCTCAATGTGAAGAGTGCCTTGTAGACGGGAAATTCGGTGTTCAAGTGTTTGATGGAAATTTAGTTTTGCTGGAGTAAAAATACGGTTCTAGGACATAATGTTTGTTGTATTACGAATAGTGATGTACCGTTCTTTGGAAATTTACTGACAAAATATGGAAATTATTCCCAAATTCGTATTAATTTCCAAAAGAGTAACACCAACAAGAGTCTAATTCGTGATAAATATTGGCAATATATTATAAATTAAATATGTATATTTACGAGTATAATACGTTGACATCATCTATGTGAAATGATAATTAGATAATATTGTATATGACATTTATATTTTATTGTACATACTTGTGAATAATTAATGCATGCCTTGCATGGTAAAACATAAGAC
>JALPQI010029605.1:0-16912 GCA_025490895.1 Thaumatotibia leucotreta
CCGCTTGTCCAGCGTGGCGATTACAGGCATTTACCTCCTAATGCGTCTATCTATACCCATAGATATTAGGAGAGGTCTACGTCCAGCAGTGGACTGAGTTAGGCTGATGGTGAGTCCGCTGCTATGGCGACGCGCGCGCAATCCACCAGAAAAAAATGGTATTTCCCTTATCTATTATTCTAAACACAAAAAAATGATTGCGGTACATCTGTGAGATCCACTAATATAATAAATACTGTTTCTGAAAGCTTATTTAACCTATTGTGCAAGATCACCCCACTCCATCAGGCATAGACAAACTAATCACCATCAATACAGGGTGAATGACCATTTTAGGTCGCTGATGGCAGCTATCAGATCCCGTGCTATGCGAAACTGGTCTTTAAATATCTTCCTTCAATTTTATATTTTTACAGGATGGGGATTAAAAAAACGTGAACTGCGAAAAAGGTAATTATGAGTTATTAAATGTTAATCGATTCGATTGTTTAAAAGTTTTTGACGAGACAAATCTTAGTCTGTCAAATATCAGTTTGCCTGCGAGCACGAATGTAAAGTCACACCCGAGACGTGAGGATAATAGTAAACGTAAGTTTACGCGATCAAGTCAAATTAAAATAAAAGACAAAAACCCTACTAACCTAAAAACTAGGTTTTTTGATAAGTACCTGATCGCCTTAAACTGGTACATTCCATTACGATATAAGTGCGAAAAACATGAATCAGTGTTTTAAATCGACTAGAAAAATGAATTTCGTTTTTTCACGTGTCTCGTACGACGTTTTTTAGTACCCTTCGAAGTTTTTGACCTGACATAAAATCAGCCACTTCTCGCACTCGCACTTACTCGCACTAGCGCGTAAAAAAGCACCATCTGTAGTAAAAATATATTTTTAGGGTTCAACTTAAGGTAATTTCAACATTATTTAAATATTCATTTATAATAGTTGCTTAGTTACCACAAAATGACACTTTCGCCGCCAATTACTTGATATGAAGCGAGAATATTTTATGCCCCACACGCCAACAACTTGATATCAAATCATAAAATTTAAAATAAAACGCGCTTTGATTTAACAATTTAAAGCTAATAGATGTTGATTGAGCTATTTATTTCTTGGCGTTGGGTGCCACGCTGTTTATTGTATCTTACTTTATCTTATAAAAGTTTAAGGTATATAGGTAAAGTTTAAGGTACAGGTAGTTTAAGGTATATTAAAGTCATTACTTAATGATATTAAAAATGTGCGCATCTATCTACTTTCGAATACCTAGTCAGGAGCGTTACATTAATGTTTTATACAGAAGTCACGAAAAAAAATTGTTTTGGTATGTCAATGTTATAAAAAAAAGCATGCGCAATGATTTTTTGTTAAATCTTTATTAAATTTGTTGACTATTACACGAATATCAAGGTTACAATCAATGTAGAATAAAATACTCTTTATAAGTTTGTGGAACAACTCAAATTATTATTTTTTATATTTTGAGATGTTTTTTTAGTAGTACTTAACACTGTACATAATTTTCAAATATTAGAAAGAAAACAACTCTATCTGTATGATGACATCTAATATTTTGAAAATACTCTACACTAAACAGAAAACATGAAAAAAAACTCATTGTTTAAATTTTAAAAATGGCCCGAATATGACAAAACGTAATTCTGTATCACATATTGAAATTGTACGAAAAGGGTGCGCATTAGTCACGCAGAGTGTTTGACAAGTGGTCGACAGAAAACCATAACAATAAACAATATTCATTTCATGCTTTCTACATGTGCCATTTGATAGGATGACACAGTATATTTGAAACAATACGATTAGGTAACAGTAAAAAAAAATCAGTAAATTTGTTACTAGCCGTGTGGTGACGGCAGTAAGAATACATTTGTCACCACCCCAACTCCTCCTGCGGGTGTCGTAAGAGTCGACTAAGGGATTGAAGTGTCACTGACTATTATTTGAAGGGCATCATAGTGGACACATTACTGCGATCGCCAATCCGCTTGCCCAGGGTGGCGATTATGGGCATTTATCTCCTAGTGCGTCTATACGTATGGTTAACAGGAGAGGCCTACGTCCAGCAGTGGACTATCATAGGCTGATGATGGATGATGAATGAGATTTATTATTCGGAAAAACAATAAATTATATCCTATTTTAGTCCATTCTTAGACAAAAAGCGTCTTCTATGCATTATACAGGCTGTAAGTCTAAAACGGGCGAAGCTCTGAAAGGGGTTAGTTTAGGATATATTACTATCCTTTTCCGCAGGCAAACAAAGAAAATTTGATAAATATCATAAATATTGGATATCATACACCAAAGAAAAAACGACCAAGATCACCAACGTCCAAATTTATCATAATTTAAATCCGTACCTAGTGAGCTCAATTAAGACTATTGTTGTTGGCAGGTTGGCACCAATCAACGGTATATACAGGGTGTAAATCCAATACGGGCGAAGCTCTTAACGGGTGTTAGTTTAGGATATAATTAGGTCATTAAGACAACTTTTAGGTACTTAAAATTATAGCAACAAAATTATCCGTACGAAATAATTCGGAAATGTAGAGCAACACACTCAAGTTAAACGGTCGTTATTGACAGCTAATTTCAAGCACATGAACATAACTGCCATATCAATATTAACAAATGTTCGTACCTACATTGCTGTTCCGAAAATCTTCTACCGGGATGATAATATAAAAATACATTCTGACCGCCGTTACCAAATTGCAAAAGAGATGCCACAAATTTGAAAATATAACCATGTGTTTTTAACCTGACTTTGGCTTTATATTAAACCAATCGGACAGCCGGGGGTTGGTTGCCTGGGGACCAGCAATTTTATATTCAGTTCTAAAATATTTACAACAAAAAGTGTTATACATTAAAGTTTGAGCAATGAAAATAGTTACTTAACTCACTTACATATATTGATGATTATGAAAATTTGGTGTTGAAAATGCGTGGATCGACTATTTTTGTCTGTTATTGCCATGGTTATGGTCTCCCGAGTCACGCTCTTTTTTTACAAAATTGCGGTACTTAAATTATGTAAACATGCATATGAAGGGTCCACGGAAAAAACATGTCCAGTACTTAAAAAAATCAGGGCAAATTCACACCTTAATCTGTTAAAAGTAAGGTGGTTTTTCCTTCTGTAGTTTGAATTGACTAGCATGTTCTTTCCGTGGACCCTTCATATAGTCCATGTCTGCTGGTGGCCCATTAAGAAAAGTGCTTATTAACACCAGAAAAATGCGAGTTTTCATAGTTTAAGCAGCATAATTTTACATAAAACCAGCGTAACTCAGGTAACCGTAACCAAGATAATAGTAATAACAGACAATAAAAATGATTCACCCATATTACCCATAAATATATGTATGTGTTGTATGTATATATGTATGTGTTGTATGTATATATGTATGTGTATGGTATAAAGTATATGTGTAAGTCTATTATGTATCTGAATTTTTAGACTGCAATATTTGTGACTTCATTTTACGATTTTCTAGCCTGCACCTATCAAACCTCTCTTTTCGGCCCAGTGGTTGACTGGTAGAGAATGCCTTAAGGCATTAAGTCCGCCATTTGTACTTTCATTTTGTGCAATAATGTTTAAATAAATAAATATATCTGCTTTTACTACTGAATCTTTTGTACTGCGCAGTAATGGCCCGGCTCGATATGTGATGTTCTTTTTATAAATAAATTGTAAATCACCCTTCCTGCTGACACATTAAAGCCACGTGAACGTTGAAAGATAATTCCTTGGATGTTAATGCAACGTTTTTAGGATTAAACTATTAAATATTCTTATATTCGACGGCCTCCGTAGCTCAGTTGGTATCGGCAATAACCTTGCCCGCAAAACTGCAGGTCCCCGGTTCAAATCTGGCTGAGGGCATGTCTTTATGGGTCGATTGCAAAAAAAAATACATAAAAAATTTGCATAATTTAAATCCACCTCCTCCCACGGTAAGCTCAATTAAGGCTTGTGATGTGGGTACCAGGCGACGATATAATATATACATATAATAGATGAATACTCGTGGATATGTGTATTCTGCCTGTCCTAACCTATGGTGCCCAGGTTTGGTCGCTTACCGAGAGTCAGAAGTCCAAACTGAAGATTTGCCAGCGCGCTATGGAGCGTAGCATTCTAGGTGTTAAAAGGACTGACCGCATCCGGAACACCACACTGCGCTCCAAAACGCGAGTTGTTGACGTCGGCAAAAAAACCGCTAGGCTCAAGTGGGACTGGGCTGGCCACGTCTACCGCATGCATCCTGATAGGTGGGCTAGCATAGCCACAAAGTGGGTGCCGGTACAGCGACGCGGACGTGGCAGGCCCAGACGGAGATGGCGGGACGATATGGACTCGTTCCTAGACAACTGGCCGGAGGAAGCACAAAATCGGGAGTCATGGAGATCCAGAGGAGAGGCCTTTGCCCAGCAGTGGGACACCAGTATAGGCTAGGAAAAAAAAAAAAAAAAAGATGAATACATAGAGATACTTAAATACATACATAATAATACATACATAGACAGCCATGACCATGACTAAGGAACAAATATTTGTGTTAATTAAATACACAAATATTGCCCTCGCAGTTAGTATAGTTTAGTCAAAACAAAAATCACGATCTTGTCAATTGTTATACGAAAGTTAGTCATACAAACTATAATGGTCCGACTCTGTCTTACAACCTTTGGCAGCACAAAGAGGCAGCAAAAATAAATGTAGGCGCGTATTATTGATCGCTCATAGAACATTTTAATTTGTCGCCTTTTTACACTGCCAAATATCACAAAAATATGACGATAAATTATGTTTTCATTAAATTTTTTCGTTACTTGTTAGTTATCTATCTAACTAAATATTTTATTATGTATATCTTCTGTAATCTACATATTTATTATGTATATTTATCGTCGCTTACTGTCCTCTACACAAGCCTTAACTGAGCTTACCGTTACGCATTATGTTCGTATACAAATACAACGCCGTGAGACGTAAGCACCATCGACAATTTGGTCCCTTTGCTAGAACACAATCATAATAATATCTAGATATAAACACACTCAAATGGTATACATATTCTGATAAACATTTTCATTTAAATAGCATTTTACCAGGTATTTATAAAGCTCGGCATAATGAATTAACTTTGAACTTTATTTTGCAAGTTCGAGACATGCTTATGTAACTACTTAAAGTTTTACTTGTAATGTTTTCTTCATACGA
Organism: Thaumatotibia leucotreta; assembly: GCA_025490895.1. Lineage (NCBI taxonomy): Eukaryota > Metazoa > Arthropoda > Insecta > Lepidoptera > Tortricidae > Thaumatotibia > Thaumatotibia leucotreta. The sequence continues at coordinate 5,263 of JALPQI010029605.1, forward strand.
CCTTGTTAAAGAATACTTAAGTATGGCTATTATAATATGATAGTGGTGGTAAGATTTACATACCAAAGCAATTGTGGTCGTGTCGTTTATTTAAGGAAGCAGTTAAAAACTAAAGGTCTGTATCGAAAAAAAAATTAAACGTTGGACTAAAACCTATTTCGATTTTTTGCAAGTCAAAAGGCGGCAAAGGCTCTTTTAATCAAGCCGAGACGATGCGGGCTTTGCTCTCAATTTGAAATAAAAAAAACTACATCAGGTGAATTGTTCTGTTTGACTTGAGATATCTCGATGAAAATGCTGCGGTGTCACTTTGAGGAAAATATTTTCGTTTAGAACTGTTTGATACTCGATAATTTAAGTCGATACTTATCTAAGCACTAAATTTTTCATCACACTTGCTGTCTAAGCGCGGCATTGCTTGCATGCGTAGCGGGAGTAATAGAAATGTCAGTACGTCATGTTTTGTCTTAAAACTTATTTTTTTGTCCGCAAGTGTGATGAAAAACATTGTGTGCATCACGGTCGGTAAGCGGAATACTAAATCGAGTCATTACAAGCACTCTTCTAACACTCTCGTTAGTAATTCCGTACTTACCTCCCTTGATGCACAATGTACTATTAAACGTAAAATAGCAAATAAAGGACAATATAAAAGAAATAGCATATAAAAGAAAAAGGTTAGGTACCATCTTTATCTGACAGATATAAATCAGCCGTTCATGTGGCCTGTACGCCACTGGTCCCGGTCCTGAGCTAACCTCATCCAAAAGTGACCACTCTTTCGAATATCGTCCACCCATCGAGCGGTCGGACGCCCTGCGCTTCTCCCGTCTCAAAGCGGCTACCAATTTGTTAACATTTTGGTCCACCTGCCATCACGCTGCCTGGCAATATGTCCTGCCTAACTCCACTTCAGTTTGGTAATAACGTCTCCGACGTCTTACACTTTCGTGCGACGTCGAATCTCGGTATCGGTCGTCTGAGACGTTTAGAAACTTCGGCATAAACGATGCCACCAAAATTAGGCGGTTAAAACGCTCAGATATTCACCCAAATATACACCAAAGGGTACTTTGTCCCTGTCTCGTTGAGGTACCTACTTTTTGATTTTTCGATCCTAGCTCGCACCGAGTTATGAAAAAACTAAGTAACTTTTTAAGAATGAGAAACCGTTACAAGCTCCTAGGCGTCCTAATGGACTTGTAATGTTCTTTATTTTAACAAAAAACCTAAACCCTGATAAAGTTGACCTACCACTCGAGGGAGTAAGGTTCAATTTGGCAATTTTTTATAAGAATATTAAGAAAATATGACGAATTATCAGAGCGTTATCGAGACGGATCGTACGCTTGTTAAAAACCATGACTTACTAGGTTCATAACGCCAAAAATAAAAGAATGTCGGATATTCCCTTCTATGATCAAATAAAAATGTTTGCGTTTCTGGCTTTAAAAATCATAAATAATTATCCTATCTGAAAAAGAAGCGGAACTACAAGGGGAAGATAATAAATTTGATTAATTAATTTCTAATTCAATAATTGTTTATACCTACGGATGACGAATAGCGCATTTTTGCTCCCGTCGTTCGGGCTTTGCACTAATCCTACACGTGTCCAGTACCAGTTGTTGTTGTTGTTGTTGTATTCTGGGCCTTTTTTCCGCAACTCCACATCAAACGTGCCTATTTTGCGTGGTTCCAACGCTGGCCTAGTACTTGTTGGGGACTTCACATACAGCCTTGAATTTCTTCGCAGGTTTCCTCACGATGTTTTCCTTCACCGTAAAGCAGTTGTGAATATTAAATTATAATTCGGACATAAGTTTTTTGAAAAACTCATTGGTCCAACGGGGATCGAACTCACGACCGCTGCGTAGCAGCCGTGCGTTTTACCGCTAGGCCATAGTACCAGTATAGGTAGGTGTCGATGTTGTGTACACAAATCAAACTATGCCACAATGCACACTTTGCCGGTTGCAAGCGTTATGTGCCATATTCTTCCTGTTGGGAGTGAAGTTGGTCTAGGGCAACCAGTTTTCCTACGACTTTGAGAACTGATACATCCTGCTTGTGTATTCCTTATTACTGAGGGTCATAACCTCTATGGATAATTTGCCCGAGGATTTTTTTCCATTTCTGACGATCTGAGGCTGTATGTATAGCTCGTGAAGGTTTACATTGGTGGTGCGGATCTGATCTGTCCGCATAGTGCAGCATCCTTGTCTTGCCCATTGTGATTCCTAAAGGACATTTTTAGTTTTGTCAACTTATAGATGAAAAGTCTGTTTAAGTTGAGGTTAGTCAAAATTCTTTTGTTTTATGTAAAATGTAAAACAAAGGACAAGTTACATTATTTTTACATTAATTTCGTTTAAATATCAATAGCTCTTACTGAGTATGATGGGCAGGACGAGGCTATATCAGTATAAATAAATTAAATAATTAATATTTTTTAAATTAATATTTTTTTATAAATTAATATTTTTGAACATTAATTTTAATGTAATTGTGTGAATGTACTCTCCGAAATAAATTGAGTTTATGATTTTTGGACATCTTTACACAAATCGACCTAGTCCCACGGTAAGCTCAATTAAGGCTTGTGATGTGGGTACCAGGCGACGATATATATAATGGGTAGTTAAATTTTGCGAGCAAAATTGGATCCAGATTAGTTACTGAATTTATTTACATATGGTTAAGTACATTCTACTCGTATTGATTGTATGAACTCTTTTAAAATTTCTTGTTTCTTTTAGCCCCACGAATATTCTGTTAATTTTTCCCCTTTCCTCAAGGGCACAATGTATTGGTTAACAGCGTCGAACACAATGTTCCCGTTAGAATGGGAACAACACAACATTGTTAACTTGGTGCGTTCAATTTGCTATGAATTAGTTATGGCAGCTGGGCATGTACTGCACAATATCTAAGGTCTTGTTCTGGGTTCCATTTACCAATTGGGAAATTCCACGAAGGAGTGTAATGTAAGTGACCAATTACTCGACAAACGAAGGGATGGGTGTGTCCATACTATAAGTTAGTTACTATTTATTACGAGTATACCGTGGTATAAAGGTGCATTTAGATCAAACGAGCATTCGCTCATTCTATCCCCCACTCTACGAAATTCGTTCGTTACTCAAAACGTGATTCGTCGAAATTCGTTGATTTGTAGAGTGGGGGATAGAATAAGCGAATTGACAACGTTTCAAAATTTTCGAAGTCCCTATAAATCGAAAACCATTTCGAGATATTATAACCATGTAGATCACAAAAATATATAATTAAATTATATATTATATATATATGTTTTTCACAATATTTTTGTTAAAAATCTTAAAACGTCGTTGAGATTGCCTATTCCGTTATGTGTAAATTTCAAATTTGACAAAAGAAGACTGTAAACATATGTCATTTGAATTGATTTTTCAGTTCCTGAAATCGTGCACATAACGGAATTGGCAATCTCAACGACGAAAAATAGTTTAAAGGGGAAGTAACGTCACATAGCTGATTCAGAGCTGCCACTATAACCCAAAAATCTTGTTTTCGAAATGTCACTTGTGCTTGGCAGAGACATTTGACAGTTGTTACCGTTTTTCGTCGTTTTCTTATGTGTATGAAACATCACTTGTGACGTCATTTAGCTGTTCTTGACGTTTGTAACTTACGCTCTTTCTGCTCGAAGTAGTAATAAAAAGGGATTTTCGTACTAAAATAGCTATTTTTGTGAAAAATAAAAAATATGTGTATCTTTTAATATTGAATTCTTTCCAAACAGACAATAAAAACTAGCACTAAAAAATATGACATGTTGTCAATGCTTGTTTGGTCTACATGCACCTTAAGGCAGCACGTTTTACGACTTATAACACGTTATTTACCATGTACCTAAATATTGCAAATTGCAATTATTGAGCACCCGATATTTCAGCATTTGCAAATGCCATCTTCATGAAGTAACTAAAAAACAATACCATAACTTTCATAACCATTGTAGCATGGGAAGTGTCATAGTAGATGGCACATCGCTTGCACTTCACGCGCACGTGCACGCCACGCAAGCGGTTTGCCATCTAATATGACATTTACATACGCTACAACATGCATTCACACGCATCTGGTGTGGCTCAGCCTTTACGGGAAGCGCACAGGTTTCTCATGACTGAAAAGTATGATAATGCGAGTATATCAACTTGCATCCAATTACTGAGGGCTGGCAACCCCACATGCGGTATAATGACGTCACTAATTACTATTGTTGCTCGTTACTATACCGCTCGCTTCTGGCAAGATGGTGTGCTATTTTATATTTATTGTATACAGGGTGCTTGTGTTGGTTTGCGTTAAATTGGACAGGTTACACAAGTCTCCACTAGGTGGACTGATGACCTGGTGAAGGTTGCCGGAGTTTGCTGGATACGGGTGGCGCAGGACCGCTCATCAAAGTCAAAGTCAAAGTCAAATAATTCTTTATTCAAATTGGAATAGCAACAAACTCTTTTGAATCGTCTAGATATGAAAACTACTTCCGGTTCGAACATTGTGGAAATCTTTGTGGGAGGCCTATGTTCAGCAGTGGTTGTCTTTTGGCTGAAATGATGATGATGATGATGGACATGTTACTTGGGACATTAATAGAAGTTTCCTGGTCGGCTGTTGTAGCCGAGTGGTTTAGGCATCAGCCGCAAAAGTTGAGGACTGGATTCAAATTTATTAACCCCGTGTTAGTTCGTTAATCCAAGATAGGACTGCGGATGAATGGGACTTAGTTTAAGTTAAATTAAATAGTAAAATGAACTAAAGAACACGCTTTTAGCATGTGGCAATTTTTATAATATTTCTGCAGTGTTATTCACTAAGGAAACTGCCTTGCTGTCAGCGCTGTGTCAGCGTCGAGCCTAAAAATGGTATTCACTAATGCACTTTAAACGACACTATAGTGCTCGGCGACGAATGCGGCGTGAGCTAGAACTACAATGTGTCGAGAGTTTGACGTTTAATGTACGAACTTCGTATTCTCTAACGAAAAACAGCGACGAACTCGCCCACAACCTCGCTCACAGCCTCGATTCCTAATGTCAAATAAAACAGCTAGGATTTTAGACAAGGCTGTCTCGTCGTCGGGCTCGTTGACGAACGCAGCGTCGAATGTGTGAATAAGAGAATAGCATAGTTTATAGCAAACCCTTTTATTTGATACCCGTATCATGGAGGTGGATTTCAATCAGCCAGTCCGCCATCTTGGAGAGGCCGCCATCTTGGATTTGTAATGACGTTTCTTAGCTAGTTATGTATTGTCATCAGAACTCAGAGCGTGTCCTAAATTTCATCCTAATCGAAGACCGTGGGTTAAATTAGGATTCCAAGATTTTCTTACAGATACAAGTGAAGCTAATTCGCCGTGTGGTGGCGGCAGTAAGAATACATTTGTCACTTCCCCAACTCTTCCCACGGGTGTCGTAAGAGCCGACTAAGGGATTGAAGTGTCATTGACCGTCCTTTAATAGAAGATTGATGTTGGCAGCAGCTTCATCACACATTACTGCGATCGCCAATCCGCTTGCCTAGCGTGGCGATGGGTATTTACTTCTTATATGCATAGTTAATAGGAGAGGCATACGTCCAGCAGTGGACTGAGATAGGCTGATGATGTGAAGCTAATAAACGCGTGTTATAAAAGGCGAGACTCTTTAATCAACAACTATGAAAAGATAGAAAGGTGTGTGTAGTCAACAACCAGCTTTGGTTTAGCTTGGGGATGAAAAGGGATAATAGTGCCTTGGATCCAACATAATGACGTCACTAATTAGGTTTCTCGTTAGCGTCTAGAAGATACAACCAGCCTCATAAATAAGCGCACTATTTTCTACCTTAAAGCATTGAAGGAAAGGAAATCGTGAGTACATTTTTATAATCATGTATGTATTTTTGATGAAATGTCTGGCTTGACTTTTGTAAAGATTTGCAGGCCTAGCAAGATGCCATTCTGCAATTGTATACGTCGATAAGTCATAAATGTATAAACGACAGATTCAAACGAATAGTCACGTGACCATTTCCATACATTATTATTGTCACGTGTCTTATTGCTGGTACTAAAGTACCTAGTCTTTGCTTTTGATTAAGTTGTATTTAGTTGTAAATAAGCAGTAGCTTATTTACAAGCTTTTGCTCTTGGTAGTAACCAAAGTACCTACATCCAAATTTCGGACAAACGTAAAATGGACGATTTTTTATTTATTAGTACGTACGGCCAGTCTAAAAATAAAATAGAAAAGTAAAATAAAATAGGTAAGGTGTATATTAAAATATGTCCCAGTGCACTTTAATTCTGTCTAATAAGAACGTTGTAACATATTTATAAGTGGATTCTTTCAGTAGGTATATATTTTTGTACTTCTCTGCACCGATTCCACCATGTACAATTATTCAGAAATTCAAATTAAAGTAAAAAAGAAAAATACAAAGCGTGTATTGTCTGATGCAAGAAAAACATGATTTTCAGTAACGCATTTTATATGTAAATATCCAATAACTTTTTTTTGGAACTTGGAGGAGTGGAAAAAATATTCTTGCTCTGAATTATTGACTTATACTTACCAATATTCACAAAAATTTTAAGAAATATGAAATTAATTCGATGCACTAACGAGTAGGCACATAAAAAAGAAAATACATGAATAAAACAGATCATCAGATGAAAACCAGATTCACGATGAAATAATAATATAACAAAAAATAATATTACACAAAGTGACCTAGTCCCACGGTGAGTTCAATTAAGGCTTCTGATGTTTACGATATTATTAGGTATAATTAGATAGGTACATAATTATAAATCCTTAAATACGTAAACAGCCGAAGCTTCGTGCTTACGAAGCTGGAGTTTCCGGATTCGAATTCCGGCGAGGGCATTATTAATGTATTTATATTTTGTTCCTTGATCATGGCTGGAGGTTCCAGGTACCAACTTGGCTACGGAGGCTGACAAAGACACAAATTGAAAATTTAAAAACAACCAAATTCAACCGATTTCACCAAAATCCTATCATCTGTTGTTTACATCATTGGTTTCCTATCAGTAAATAATACATTCTAAATGCTAATTCTTGTAAATGAATGAAAATTACCAAAAGCGCCATCCATGTACCTATAACATTGGAAGAGATCCCTCGATTTCTCCAAGATCCCATCATCAGACCTCAACTTGGTGCCAAAGGGACCATCTCGGGGTTATACACAATCGATCACAAAAAATAAATAAAATCGGTTCACGATTCGCGGAGATATCAGGTAACATAAATAGAACAAAAAAAATCGGTCGAATTGAGAACCTCCTTTTTATGAAGTCGGTTAAAATAAAAATAATAAAAATATTCTGCCTGCAACCACGGGTGTAACGTCGTGCCCGAAACGTCACGATATAATTAAACGTAAGTTTACGCGATTAAGACCCGTTTATCTTTAAAATAAAAAAAATAATCAAGTTTTATGATGAAAGTAATGTTGTCAGTTGTAAGTTTAGTAATCTTGTATAGCACCGCCCACAACTTCTCTGCTTTGCCTTAAGGTTGACTGGTAGAGAAAGCCTTTTGGCATTAAGTTCGCCTTTTGTACATTAACCCCCATATTCATAAACGTTTGTTAATTTAACAAGCCGCTAATAATTGTTTGTCCTTTTCGGTCTTAACAATGTGTCCATAAGAGCAAAAGGGACAAACAATTATTAGCAGCTTGTTAAGTTAACAAACGTTTATGAATAAGCCGTAAGGCTTTCTTGTTTGCAGTAAAGACTAATTAAATAAATAAATGAAACAGATTGATGAAGAGATGGTGTAACAGGCTCTTAGTCGTTTTAAATAAGTATAGGTAACACAGGGTGCTTAGACAAGTTGCCAATCGCTAACGCTTAATCGTCAATCGTAAACGAAGGGCAACTGTCTTTGTCGCACTAATATGAAAGAGTGACAGAAAGGGAAAACTACGATACGCTACTAAACGTTAGCGATTGGCAACTTGGCTAAGCATCCTGGTTGTTAGATAACTGCGACCATATATAACATGGACGTCTAACGCCACCTCAAAAATGCCCCCAAAACCAATTGTTCAATTGTGCCAAGATGGGCAGGACATGGCGCTTTTCTTAACACCGCGCATATTTCGACGCAACATCTTTGACAATGTCTATAGAATATAGCCATTCAAAACTTTGATGGACCAATCACAACTATTTTTAAATGGCGGTTTAAGTTTTTATAGGTTGACATTGAAATTCATTACCGTGATGCATTGAAGAGGGGTGACACTTGTCAACTAAATTTCGGGACCGTTTTTGAAAGGCAATTTAGTATGGCGTGCGGCTTCCATGTTTTATTTGTTCGTAGTTAGGTAATCAATAGCGTACGTGTGTTGTGTAACTGTAAATAGTTAAAACAGTAACAACTTCTAACACAAAAACACGGCAACTCCTTTCGGGCGACCGCGGAAGTTGTATCGAACTTGCTCGGACAGGCCACACATGTAAATAGCTGTACAACTTTCTGAAGCACAGTATAGTCGCCAGAGGTTTCAAATCTTATTTATTACTGATATATAGACCCCGGTATTGGAGGTGCAAAATGGTAGCTGTCAAGTTCTTAGGGATGGGGTGAAAATATTTGTGATGTCGATAATTAAAGTTACATATCGATATTTTTTCTTTACCGTAATAATAAGCTAAGACTTAGTTACGATATAAACTAGGACATAATTACAAAATCAACAAAATATTTATTTAATGTTATGTAACATCGCCATACTTTTTATTGAGGCAATTGTCGATGAACCTTCTGAAGTTTGGGTTTTCGAATTTGGTCCAAAGTATGTTACAACTGACGAAAAACTTAAGCAGATCTCGGTTACAGTTTAATTGGTTTTGATTTTTTTTCTTTTTTTTATGATTGTGTTTTCATACAAAATTGAGTTGCAATGCAAGATATGCAAGATTACAAATATTGGAATGGAATATCCTTTATTGAATAGGTAATCAATATTAAAGTAGAACATACGTTGTTGATTTTCTCTTGATGGCAATTCGACTCCGTGTGCTTTTTTATATTCCAACATCTGGAAATGATGTGTATTCTGCAAATTGTATATTAAATATTTTTCATTAATTTTTGACTTCATGGTGTTCAGCAAGAAGTGACTCCACTTTCTATTGTATAAAATATTTTAGGCGAATAGACTCGTAAACACGGCTAAATAATCGAAGACATTGTTGTAATCTATTGACATAAATAATTTATATATAAGTATTAATATCTCAAAAGTTTGTATTCAATGTCGTGCAACTTGAAACATAATAAATGTAATAGCAACCAGAGATTTGTATTGTAATAGTAATGATTTATATGTTAAATGTTAATAATTATCATAGATTACAAAAAAGGGACACAAATAAATGGTCCATGTACACAAAAAAAAATATTGTACAAAAAATCGAGTATTAAATGTTAATTATTATCATAGATCCCGAAAAAAGGTATACAAATAAATGGTCCTTGTACAGTTCAAAATTGCATGGACAGTTTATGAATGAATTCATTCATAAATTGTCCATGCAATTTTGAAAGCCACTGTACATAAAAAAAATAATTGTACAAAAAATCGAGTATCGATATCGACATCACAAAATGTGTTTACCTATCCCTAAGTAAGAACTTGACAGCTATCATTTTGCACCTCCGATACCGGGGTCTACTGATATATTTAAGACAAGTTGTACGAACTGAATATCGGAGTTCACCTTGAAGCATAAATGGTCAGGGGCCATTCAACTATAAAGAAAGTAGGAATGCTCACGGCTAGATTAAGTAAAAGACTATCTCAGGATCGTGGATCGGCCACCTCCTAATGGAGCAGAGTCTGGATCTAGAATTTAAGAAATAATGGACGCCCTTTGATCCAACCTCCGTCTATCGTATGTCAGGTTCAAACAATAAAAGATAACATTAGGCTTATAACGTGTATTCACATATGGTCTAGCAGTTTGTAACACACTCGGTGAACTAATTAATATTGACAATAGTAAACAAGTCTTATGTTATAGCGTAAGTTAAATGCTATTCACCGGGGGAAATTTAGGAACCAGAATTTATATGCTATTTTATGTTTTAGCTTGAGGAAATCCCTTTATATAGTAGTTTACAAAACAGTAATGGCTCGGGGCATAAGAGACATACCATCCGAGGTTTAATTTGGCAGCAAACCTTATATAGGAAATTTATAAATACCTGTCTACTCTACTAGGTACCGGTGGATTTAAATAGAAACCGTGGTTTGTGGTTGGTGCTCTTCACTAGACTCTCATGAATACTTCTCCGCTGCCTGACATGGATGGGCCGGCGCAGTGAACAGGACCAGACCTCCGAGTTTACCGCCGGACTCCAGGATGGTGAAAAGATCGACGCAATAAAATTACACTATCCACAGGACCGAAGATTTAGGAAGATGAAATAAGTAGATGAAAATATGTAATTAGAGATAAAAATAAAAAACCTGGAACAATGGAGACAATATTTGGTTAAATTCTAGGAAATTATTCATACCTATCTATCAAGAGCTTTTATATGTAATTAAACACGTGAACCACGGGTTTAATAAAACACTTACCAGTTTATAAGCTGGTTTTTTTTCTTTATTGAAATAAGGTTAGCGGTCCATGTGCGTGCAGGTCAAAATGGCGTTTGCTGAAAAAGAAATTTATCTTATGAAATTGACAATTCACAATATCGAAAGCCATCCTAGGCATTATAGTGAGGAACACCTCATTTTACTACTTACCAAATGTTGAATTGGTGTTAACAAATCCTTATTATACTAGAACGAACAGGACTATATATTCATGTTACTAAGTTGAGAGAAATACCGGGCGCGGCTGAAACAAAAATTACATTGATCAACTTATGAAAGAGATTTTAGAGGGATGATTATGCATCCCTGTACTTGTACTAACAAAATACTTACCATTTCCACGTGATTGGGATCCAATGGTTAAATTTTAGATGTTCACATATCGTATGCCGGATTCCCAATGACGACATTTTGGGCCGAACCAGAGAGAACCGCGTCGGCGATCGCAGCGCCACCTTTTGTGCTCGTGCGAATGACTTGGACACAAATCGATCCTTACCAACAATTAAAATTTTATAGAAATATGTTCCTAGAAATTGAGATAAACCATTTTAAAGGTAAATTGTAAATAATACGTCTTGACAATAAAAATCTAACATGTTTTCTAAAACCGGGCGTGTGGAACGGATTTTGGACCATAGACAAGCACACCTGTCAAACGTCAAATGCCAAATCAATGTATCAGGAACATAACCTAGCAAAAGAACGTAAACAACGGAAACAAATCGCATTTATAATGTCCTTTCAAGTTAATTATTAAGAAGACATATAGTCTGAATGTGCGTAGTGTTGTGATTAACCTAAACTGGCAGTGCAACACAGGCAGAACGGTATTAAACAATGGAATGCATGAGGACACCACTATCACACACAAGGTAAATTCTTACTTACAAAAAGCTATCACAAGACAAGTCTCCACCTCTATTCTATTTTCCCATGATATTGCCCGAGTCTAGGGCATACTACACGT
>JALPQI010029606.1:0-13075 GCA_025490895.1 Thaumatotibia leucotreta
CTGTTTCTCGCCGAGATTTGTATAGTGCTTTTCTCAAACTTGCCATGAAATAAAACAAACTGATTTCGCCGAACCATACTATTTCATTTGTAAATATACCAATAGTACAGTATCATAAAACATTTAAAAAAAACATTCGCGCCTAACTTTTTTTTAAATCTGTTTGAGGTATTCTTTTACCTGGTGGTATAGACATCAGTTCTAAGGTTATTTTTTTTCTGTGGCTGAATGTAGACCTTGTGTCACAATTTGACGTTTCAAAACAAAAGACAGTCTGTTTGCAGTCCTTGGTGTGAAATAAATACATGAAATCTCTTTACATATCATCTTAGCATATGACACCGGAAACATAGTATTTCCGGGTTTAATTTAAAGTAAGTAACATCAACATTCCGTAGCAAGTTTGAGAAAAATATATTTTACCTATTTCAATATCCATCTTACTTATCAAAAAAGGTCCAAAACTTATTGAATTATTTTTTACCATTCTAGGAAATATAAACCTTATCTACCTAATTCCTGAGATACTACCTACCTACAACGTGTCGATAAAACATAACCAATAAATATTTTATCTATAAAATCTGTCAAACGGAATTGGACTTGGAACCACGTTGCTACTATCGATCGACTTGAACTTTGACATCCGCCGGGAGGGCGGCGCTAATAATAAGTACAACATATCGTACTTAGTTAGGTACGTAGTTGTCTATAAAATTATAAAACAATAAAGCGCAGTATCTAACAATACGAGGTTTACTTGAATATTCCCAAAATTAAGATCTGTTTACAGTTTTCATGAAAAACGAATCGATACATTTCCAAGAGCAGGCACGTCATACCTGTAGAAATTCATGATTCATGAATCATCGTTTTTGTACTCTCTCAAAGCGTACAAAACTGCTAGAAAAATGAAGTAATGGAATGTACATAATTATATTCCTAGCTCAAATAGTCTAACATTTTCAATACCTAGATACCTACTGGCAATTTGATACAAGTACCTACTACCTACAATTATTATTCCGTGTGAATGTATGTTGATGGGAACTATCCAGGAAACGGCTCCGATTTCACGTCTATTCAAGAATACCTAATGAAACAATTAGTTATTAAAGGTCTTAGGTCCTCTTTAGATCAATATTGCACTGTAAGGTACAGTCGACGCCAAAGATATCATTACGGTTTAGGTGCCAAAAATAGATTTACACGACCTTAAAGTCAATGTAAAAAAAGTCGTCTATATTTTTGGCACTTTTTAAACAGTAACGATATCGTTAACGTTGACTGGGCCTCAGTATATCGGACCAATTATTTCGATTTTGGCATTTATATGCAATTAAAACATACCTAAATGTAAATTTGATATAAGTAGGTGTTTGATATAACTTAGGTACCTACATTATTTTCTCAGGTTCAGAAAAAATACTTAGTTGGTCCGAGCATTTCAAGGAATTTTTCAATAAATAATTCGTCAGTGTTCAATCGGTTTAGCACATGTAGGTACGGTCGTGTACATGAAATTGTTGTTATTCTACATATAATATAACCTTAAGTTGGTATTATGTATGTACATAGATGCAATTACTCAATTACCATCTAGGAAACAGTAGTCAAAGTGAACTTTAGACTTGCAATTACCTCAGGTAATTGTACCTACAGGTATTATTCAAAGGAAAATAAACTTAAAACTCTGGTGTGCTTAGGTAAAAAACTAGATTGCACGCACATTGCGTGTAAAACGAGTTTACGTTAGTCCTGTGTTTCTTTACCGTTTTCTTAACAATTAGCACACTGAATATGGGTAAATCGCATATGAATTAATCTTTTTCACCTTTTGTGACTGAATTGGAATATATGGAAACGATTCAAATTTCGATTTAGTAGATAGCAATGATTAAATCGTATTACCATAAAGTAATATGTTATCACTTACAGTTAAGTAAGATGCGATTTAGCAACACTACAATAATACGGTAGTGATGCTAATTGGGTTCAATTCCATTTACCAAATGGTTATCACGATTTAATAAAGTTAGCACCATAAAGATAGGAATCGAAAACTTGGCACATATTAAGCTCTAAGGCACTTGTCCCACCAACGTCGATTAACGAGCAGCGAGTAGCAACCGACCGACGAGATTTATGTTCGCGAGCGAGTGAATTATCTTAGAAAATGCACTTGCCGGCAGTGTGAACAGCCAGCGACCAACGATAAAATATATCAGTCACCTTGACTAACGCGAGATCTATATATTTTGTTCGTAAGGCGAGAAAATAATCGATAGCTCATTGCTTACTCGACTTTAGTGAGCCACGTACCTTATTCATATATTATTGCAAATACTAGTAGCGACTAGCGACGCACTGAACTCCAGTTATGGTATCAAGTAGCAATAGCAATGTTGCCATCAGAATATCAAAATAATGCAAGAATATCAGAATAATGCACACTAGCAATTCGATAAGTCACTGGTCCCACCGCAAGCAAGTAGGCTATAATGAGCTATCGGCTATAGAAACGATGAAAAGATACGCTCCCGTATGAACAACACAGACACGGCGACATTTTATAGCTCATAGCTGAGCGAATAACTATAAACATCACCGTGTCTCTTTTATTTGGGTGAATCAACTTTTTTCTGTCTGTTATTGCCATGGTTACGGTCGCCTGAGTCACGCTGGTTTTATGCAAAATTATGCTATACGTAGTGATGTGCCGTTACCGTAAATTACGAGAACAAAGAGAACTATCGGGTAACTTTCTCGGTAAAGTTCTCCGGGCGGGTAATTATGGAGAAAGTGTTTTAAGTTATTACTTTTTTCATATTTTTTTTCCAGAATAGTACTTAATTTAGTAATAATAATCTGACCTGAAAATTACATAAACATGTGACTAGTGGAACTAGTTTATTACCAAAATTACGGTAAATTACCGGCGTAAATTACGGAGAACGTTCTCCGCGAATTTTCTCCAGAGAATTTTTACAACGCAAAATGGTATTTTTTTGTTATATAAATTAAACATTTTGATAAAATGGGCAATAATGGTTCATAATAATGCTTGCGGTATATGTATACATAAAATAAAATTAAAAACAGCGTTTTTCGTATGAATAAAATAATTAAATTCCACGAAATCATTAAGAAACAGAATACTTACCGTGAAATTATATCTTGCAAGTTTCTTAAATAATTAGTTACATAAAAAAATAACAAGGACAATAAAAAAACGTTATAATTAAATGGTTTTTATACATTTACTATGGAAAATAAGAGAAACTTTAATTATAATGTCTGTCACGCAATTTTTTCCTCCCATGCTAAATGACAATAAAACTGTATCATCATCATCATCTTGGCCATAAGACGTCCACTGCTGAACATAAGCCTCCCCTCTGGACCTCCACATGTACCGGTTAGATGCGACCTGCATACGGTAAAGTCGTCTGTCCATCTTGTGGGTGGACGTTCTACGCTGCGTTTGCCTAGCCGTGGTCTCCACTCGAGCACTTTTCGCTCTGCGTGCAATGTGGCCTGCCCATTGCCACTTCAGCTTGCTAATTCGGAGGGCTATGTCAGTCAGTAATTTTAGTTCGCCTACAGATCTCCTCATTTCTGATTCGATCATGCAGAGAAACTCCGAGCATAGCCCTCTCCATAGCGACTTTGAGTTTAGAGATGAGGCCGATGGTGAAGGACCACGTTTCGGCGCCGTAAGTCATAACTCAAACATTGATTGTAGACTTTCGTCTTAAGGCACTGAGGTATGTCGGACGAAAAGACATCGCGTAGTTTCCTGAACGCTGCCCAACCGAGTTGGATTCGGTGGTTGACCTCTTTTTGGAAGTTGGGCCTACCTAATTGGACTACTTGTCCTAGGTAGATGTAAGAGTCAACAACTTCGAATGTGAGTGATGTTTTCGCCGTTCACATTGATGCCAAGTCCTTGCCATTCCAGGAGCTTAAAGGCATCTTACATTGCGGCAGTAAACAGTTTCGGAGATATAACATCGCCCTGCCTTACGCCTCTTTGCAACGGAATTGTCTTCGTAGTCTGCTCCTGTACTCGGACCAACATTGTGGCGTTGCTATTCAAACACTTCAACACTTCGATGTACCAATAGTCAATGTGGCATCGCTGAAGAGACTCAAGCACTGCCCATATTTCTACCGAATCGAAAGCTTTCTCATAGTCCACAAACGCTAAGCATAATGGCAAGTTATACCTACTCCTCGGTCTTCTGTATAATTTGCCGCAGCGTATGTATGTGGTCTATGGTACTATAGCCTTTTCGGAATCCAGCTTGTTCGGGAGGCTGGAAGTCATCAAGTCAAAACTGTATGAAAACATTATTAGCAACATGAATAAACAGTAATATCAATCAAAATTAAATTTCACTTTTTTCCCATAGTAAATGTAGGAAAACAGTTTTCTTTAATTTTTTTTGCAGTAAGTTGTCTCTTTAAAATTATTGGTACTAGGATAGGATTATTGGATAGGAATAGAAACGATTTTTTTTTTTTCATAAATTTGTATGGGAATTTTAATTCTTAATTTGCGGCATTTCTTCGGCTTCTGATCCTGAACAGAAACAGGATCATTTTCAGTACTTTGCCTAAAATACTCTAGCACTTTACTCTTGGCCTCATTGTTGAAATATCACTAACAGTTGTGTTGACAACACGTCGCTTCAATATGAACTGACTGAATTCAGCATTATAATTGAATAAAATTTACACCCTATTCCCAGATAATTCTTAGAAAAGGGTATCACAGGCTCATAATCACAATTGCCTATTTTAAATCCTAGGTAATTGAATACTCAGCTACCGATAAGAAAACTTTTGGTAAAGCCGCTTACCGCTTACGGATCAAGTAAGGGGTTTATACGAGTACCTATTTTACCTGCTTGAACGTCAAAATCACCTATAAAACCCTGTCATTAGTAAAATAGCATTATGATACTTAAATGTATCACATAAAGTAATATAAAATACGATGCAGACAAAATATTCATATGCAAATTGCATAGAAAAAAAAATACTATGGGAGAAAGTTACCGTAATTCTCGGTAATTTACGGTAAAGTTCTCCAATGAGAATTACGGAAAGTGTGAAATTACCCGACGGCACATCACTAGCTATACGTACTTAAATTATGAAAACATGTATGTACTGCATGTCTGTATAGGCGGCCCAAAGGAAAGGGCTTATTAATACCAGAAAAATGTGCGTTTGTTGGTTTGCATAGCTTAAATAGCATTATTTTGCATAAAACCAGCGTGACTCAGACGACCGTAACCATGGTAATAACAGACAGAAAAAAGTTGATTCACCCATTTATGCGGGAGTGTATCTTTTGTTCGTTTTCATAGCCACGAAAGCTCATAGTTCACGTGCATGATGAGACCCGTCAGTGTCTAAATAGGGGCACCAACGCCACACAACGCATTATGGTCCCGGAACTATCTGATAGCAACAACAGCCAATATCTTCCTTATCAAAACCTATTTTACACACGGAATAAAATTATCTCATAGTGTTGTCATCACTTTCATACTTAGGCATTTTGAGATACTTAACACAAATGTTATTTCTCCAGTATTTGTCCTATTTGGGCTATCCTTTTTAAAAAGTAGGTATATTTGGCTATTAGGTTTTTTAAAATAGACTGACAGTGTATATCCATTACATGGAATGTCCTTTGCTTATGAATCAATAATAGGATTACAAAAAACTATAAATTATAATTTAAATACATATTGCATTCTGAAATAATATCTAAACATATGGCTGTATTATCATTTACAAAGATAAGATAATTATGGATTATTAATTGTACATATGTCCGTTTATGAAAATTAGAGCAAAATTCTGATAACAATAATTAAATCATTCGAAGGTGGGGCAACAATCTCAAGGTTATACGTATATACCTCGATATTTTTCTAGCAGGAACGAGAGATTGACAAAATGAAAGATCGACATAAATGTTATCAATGAGTACACCCTGTTCTCATAAACATACTAAATTCGTAAAACAGATAATCTAGAAATACAGGATCCAAAATATCTAATACCTCATATTAATTGGCTCTATTCTCCTATGGCTTTAGATTGTATTTAATTAGTCTTTGTTATTTTGATGGGTAAGTGCTAAATACAAGATATGAGAAAATTTAATAATGTATCATCTTGAGTGGTATAATTTACATTCATATAATTTATCTCTAAGCTATGGCACATTATTTATTTATTAAATTTATTTATCAACTCCAATAAGAATTATCGATAACAGTTATGTCGATGTTTAATTTTGTCAATCTCTTGTTCCTGCTAGAAAAATCTCGAGGTATAGTTATATAATTAAGGCTGCCATCCATTTAGGTTTCCCCAGATTTGTCCTAGTTACAGAATTAAGTACAGTCAACAGAGTAGCACTGATGCTCAAAAATATCTGAACATTCACTATGACAGCATGACAATATAAAAATGAGAATAAAATATAAAAATTAGATTTAGACCAAATCCCCAGGTATTTTTGAGATAGGAGCCCTAAGTATGATTGCAGCTCCAGTAAGGTAGTTATAATAGAATTTGGCAAATGTACCTGAGCTATTGCAAGAAATTATGGTACCTAAAATTACAGATTTTAATAACTATTTTCATTATTGTGTCCTGAGGCAGTCTCAATATGACCTGTATTTCAAGCAGTTGGTACCTTTATACTTGATAATCAATTGGCTTAGCCAAAGGTTTCTAACCATGTTTATAGTATTAAGCTCTTTCACCTATCCTCCTGCCTACATTTGTCCTACCCAAAGGACATAACCCACAATATTTTTTTAACTCTATGTCAACTAAACAAATTTCTAATTAGATTTGGCAAATTTTGACGTAATGTAGGCACGAGGCTATAACACTTTATACCAAAATTTCTGAAACCCAATTGCTAAAAAACAGAGAAAGGCAGTGACACTGAAAAATAACTAATTGAGAAATGTTTCTTGTTCTAGTAATACAGTTTCTCAATTTAGATTATTTCCTATTACATTAAATGTATTAACAAGCACATGTGTACAATCTATCAATCAAAATGTCTTTGGGGTGTATTTGGACTATTTAGGGTCACCAGCTTTAAGCAATGCAACCCTCTAATATAATGATACTTTAGTTTACACCTAGCATTGTTTGCAGCTAATCATATTGTCTGCTTACCTCAGCATTTCCAAAAGCATCAGGTCCTCCATTTTTAGCGCACTTGTCTTTAAATGCCGCTGTAGTTTTGTTCTGGAGCTCTTCAACTTGTTTCTTGTCCAGCTGTCCCTGAAGCTCTGGAGGGAGGTTTTCTAAGGCTTTATCTACAGCTTGGGCTTGGTCAGCATCCAACTGAGCCCAGGCAGCACCTTCAAAAATATATTGTTAGTGTAGCATAGATATTTTGTTAGATTACTGTAGTGCAGTAGTAATATATATTACAGCGCAGCCATAGACATTTAATTTCATTTCAAGTGACGCCCAAGCATGTGGCTCAGGAGTCAGGATGCTAAGTGGCTATCTGTTAGGATCTTACAAATACATTGTCAATATTTCAAATATTTTGACTCATTATGTTGACGGATTTAAAGGCCCAAAGGGACAGAATTATTGATTTATTCTTGAGTTGTCAACAATTTGA
The DNA here is from genome assembly GCA_025490895.1 of Thaumatotibia leucotreta. Taxonomy (NCBI): domain Eukaryota; kingdom Metazoa; phylum Arthropoda; class Insecta; order Lepidoptera; family Tortricidae; genus Thaumatotibia; species Thaumatotibia leucotreta. Next base: position 7,682 of record JALPQI010029606.1, read on the forward strand.
ACGTTTGAACAATAACCATATTTATATGAAAACTAATATACTAACACGTTATAATTTTTGGTTACTTGCCGCTCATTTCAACTTCATTCAGCATATAATGAGCGAACGTCGGCAAATAACCGGATATTGCATTCATAGTATCGTAAGCGACCTATAGGCCAAGAAAAAGCTTACGTAAATATTTTCCGTAATAATAAATTAACTCAAGGGTATGTCAACAAGTAATATCGAAAACAAGAAAATACTTACCTAATAGAAAGACCGCTATAATAACACTCTTTTGAACCATCTTTTGTCTAGTGAATAATTAAAATATATAAAATGAAATCACTTCACGTACAAAGTAATATAAAGCACTAACAAAATGTTTTAAAATAACGTGTTGTCTGTTTCTCGCGTAAATCGATCGGACACCGTACTCCTTGACAAGCTGGACGAAGACTAAGGTAAAGGTACACTATGCCGGGATAGTACATTATGCCGTGATATTTAGATTTTTGTCGTAAAATAAGGAAACTATCATTAAACTCATGATTTAAATAAATACTTCATAAATTATAGCTCATAAACAACCGATAAACACAATTATGAGACATACTTAATCAATTCTAAAGCAGTGAGGCTCTTCCGAATCCGTTAGTCCTAACCAAACAGTAGTTCCATAGGATCGTGTAGTCGGCGAGCGTAAGGAGGCAGTGGGAACTTCGTAAGGTTTCTCTGACTTGTTGATAAGTTTATTTGGACTAAATTTGTAAAACTATTGCCTTGTAGTTATTAACCAAAGTTTTCAATTATTTTTCATGTCAATATAAAGCATATTTTAATGAAAATAGTCTATTTGATGATTCCCGTAATTATGTTCACAAATCAGATGCAATGAACGTAATTGCGGGAGTATCACGGAATAACGGAAAATCAGACATCAATGTTTTCTTCAATCATTTATAACTGGGGCAACATTTTATCATAAATTTGATGTAAATGGGTATATTCATGACTAAAGATGACAGTGACGTAATTCCGGTATATGATTATTTTTCAATTTCAGTGTTATTTTCAAGCCCAAAGTTAGTGCTCGTTACGTCATAAGTACGAAGTAATGGAGTATAGTATCAACAATAAATGTCTTATATTTGTAAAAACAATGTACAAAAGATAAACATGTCCGTGTTATTCTCACAATTATTATACTACCTTCCAGTCTAAGAAGAGGTTTTCTCGATTTTTCTAATTTAAGATATTTTTTCCGACTCCCGTAATAATGTACAAGAATTTTCTTCTTATGTCTGTTATTCCGGTATATGAGGAATAGTAAACAAAATATACAAATATTAATAAAAAACATTACAGGAAAAGGGGGCTATTGGATTATTAGGGTTTGTTAATTGAATAGAAGCCCTTACTGTAACAACATGACGGTTCGTAACTCCGACCGTTCACCCATCAGTCTGCCTGTCTATCGGTCTACGCTATAGCTCAGTTAGTCACATTCATATTTGGATTAGGGGTATTAATCACGCGTAAAAAAATAAAACGTAAATAAACCCTAAAAAATGCAATATACATATATCCTATATGGTAGGTATATACTTATTAGCATAAGTGCATGCATGTATTTTATGTAGAAGATTGCTTTATCCAAACGTGTAGGTACCCAAATAGTTTCATAAGACGTTAAAATATTTTTTTATTTAATTTATGTTCTTTCAATTATAAATTTGGATAAATGTTTTCAATAAATAAATAGCAGGTCTTACAAAATCCAAGTCTTTCATTAAACATTTTTTATTTTGATATTTATAATCATAAAGAGTCAAATTTACTAATCTTACAAAATTACGATATTTTTTTCTTATTATGACACGATTGTAATCATTTTTAATTCTATTATTTTAATAGAATACTTGAATAATGCGACCTTACGAGTTATCACGCAATTATGTGCCACGACTCACGGAATTGAAGCATGCGCCAAATTTTACCACGCAATTACGGACAAACGAAGGGTTTAGCAAATTTGCGATTATTTCCATAATTAAAAGGATATGGGGCAAAATAATGTCTCATATCCATCTCATAAGACACGTCTACAAAATAAAAATGATTACACACATAGAATTTTCGTATTTTTTAAATAACCCACAATCAAAGTCAAAAGTGCCTTAGTATACCGCAATATGGTACATTTACCTTATTTAATTTTTTAATTTCTTTGGCCTATGACAGCTAATAATGTTGCCATTGCCATGCTTATTATAAGTAAAGGTACTTTCAGACGCAACAATTTTTCAACCAACATATCGGTCTCAAGAGTTTGTTAAGTCATACTTGTAAGTATATTAAGTAAAAATCCATTTTTTATGTGTTTTTCGCATATATTGTTAGAACGTAAAGAAAAGATAAAATTATACTTTTCTCAAACATGCAATGAAATATTGTTGCTAATGCTCCTTATGTTGCGAAGTATAACGTTTCAGGTGCGACTAGGACAAGGAGGTCCATAATGGAATTTAATACAAAACTTTAAGGCCTAGGCCGGAAAAGTGCTCTTTTTTATTCCATTCCACATACCTTTGTGACACAGGCATCGTGACATTCTGCCACTATGCAATACCATGCATATAAAAAAAACTTTGATGTTTTTGTTGTTTAAATCATTGCATGTTTGAGAAAAGCACTATACATACCTCGGCCGGAAAAATGGGGTTCCCTTTCGTCCCGGTCCCGGCGTCTATACTTCTATTCTAATGTAATGTACTAATTAATAGGTACATTTGCCATGTGGTGACGGCAGCAAGAATACACTTGTCACCACCCCGCCTCTTCCCGCGGGTGTCGTAAGAGTCGACTAAGGGATTGAAGTGTCATTGACTATTCTTTGATTTCATTGATGATGGGCAGTAGCGTCATCATAGTGGACACATTACTGCGATCGTCAATCCGCATGCCCAGCGTGGCGATTATAGACATTTACCTCCTAATGCGTCTATGCGCATAGTTTGATAGAAGAGGCCTACGTCCAGCAGTGGACTGAGATAGGCTGATGATGAATGAATGAATAGGTACATAATGAAGTTGAACTTCCTTTGGGTATTTATTTAGGTCACAAGTTGCATAATCATTAACTATGCAGTAAATTATAAAAGTTGATTGACCCTTATATTTTAGTAGGTACACTTAAAAATAAATAAATACGTATAGGTTCAATTGTTTACATCATACTTTATAAAGGTAGAACTTAGGAAGGGCAAGGAATGTTAACAAGCTGATACATGGTGGATGTCAGTGGTGGTACATAATCTGTCCAACAATTTCTAGTAGTAGAAAAAGGCGGCAAATAATAAAAAAATAAATTCGTGCCTAATAAATCAACTCTGAGTTGATTTGTCTGCCCATAGAAAATTTTAATTTGCTATCTTCTTCACCGACAGGGATTTTTGGACCGAGTATACTATATACGGTAGGTGTTAGTATCGATTATTAATCGTTTTTTAAATGGGTATAGTAAAACAAAGAATCCTTGAAATAAAACGATTAAAACAAATTATATAACGTATATTATTATTTATTACATACCGACGTTTCGAGTCGTCGAGACGACTATCATGCGTAATAAGTACGTGCTAGCGTGATAGATATCTTAACGTTTGGTACCTATCTAGTAAATGTTACTAGTTTGCCAACTTATGGTATGGCTACATCAACTATCGCCGTGTGGTGACGGCAGTAAGAATACAAATTTTGTCACCACCCCAACTCCTCCTGTGGGTGTCGTAAGAGTCGACTAAGGGATTGAAGTGTCACTGACCATTATTTGATAAAATATTGATGATGGGCAGCAGCGTCATCATAGTGGACACATTACTGCGATCGCCAATCCGCTTGCCCAGCGTGGCGATTATGGGCATTTACCTCCTAATGCGTCTTATACGCATAGTTAATAGGAGAGGCCTACGTCCAACAGTGGACTGTGATAGGCTGATGACGACATCAACTACTCACAACACAAGTCTTATTGAACATTAGTGGGACGTGTGGGACTGTAGTTTGACTAATGTAAGAATCTCCCACAATATTTATTTATTTTGTAAATTTGCACTGGTTTCAGTATCAACTAATTCTCAACTAATCCAACTTACAAAATATTACAATTTTGTTTTTTTTATTATTATCCATAGATACTTAATGTTATAACTATTATAATAATATTATAAGTTATAACATTTATAACAGTTATATTTTACCTGAACCTGTTACCCTAAGGGCCTGCGCACTCTCGCGGGTACCGCTCAGTGCCAGTTAGCGCCGTTCATACAACTTCTTGTTAGACGAGCGCCCGTTCCGGGTAATACGTGTCGGTAACGGTTAACATAAACAGGTATATAGAGCACCTCTTATTAAATTTATAAGTTGCAAAGGATAAGTTTACGTCATTATTTAAATTAGACTTATTTTTCAAATTTTATACACGTTACTGAACTGCGTCAGTAGCCGTACCATGAGCTGCTGCTGCGTTATTGACGTGGACTAAATACCTATCCGTCTCGCTCGTACCAATACGTGTGTACGAGCGGGATGGAAAGAACGTAAGTCCTCGTTATTAACGCGGCGACAGCGCATGTTAAGATGAAACGTTCTTTTTGAATGGGGTAAGACGAAATGCTACCAGGGTCAAGTTTATAAAGTTACAATTTACAATTTTGCCGTTTGCCTCTCTTTCTAGCCAATACGTGCGTGCGTTAGAGAGCCAAACAGCGAAATTGTAAAATGTTGCTTTTTAGTACAGATGGTGTACTTTTTAGGCTCTAGTGCGAGAAGTGGGTCATTTTACGTCAAGTCCAAAACTTCGGAGGGCCATCTGTACTAAAAAACGTCGTACGAGACACGTGCAAAAACGAAATTCGTAACTCGTGTCGATTTCAAACACTCCCTGTCGGTCGTGTTTTAAAACATCGCCACTCGTTTCGAACTTCATGTTTTTCGCACTTGTGTCGTAATGTACTATTGTAAAACGCGACTCAGGAGAAGCTGTGCCAGAAGGACGACTTTTTGTCTTTTCCCATTCTGAAAATCGTTTCATCTTACCCCATCTTACCTTATCTAGGTATAATTTACAAAATTTGGCATTAAAAAATACAATGATTAAAATCTCCAACAGGCTGTTAATTTAACCAGCATAATTGCCGAAGCTAAAATAAGGTAGCTTTGAGGTAAAGACTTGATGCCGATGCCGCGGTCGAAACGGATCTGAAATTGATAAAAAATAATATAGGTATATATAAATTTGACTTGATACTTTATAGAAAGAAGTAGATACCTATAGTCAAGGTAAAATATATAGATGCGAGCAAAGTGCAAAAAATATATTACGTAAGTATCCACAACCCTATTACT
>JALPQI010029609.1:0-12877 GCA_025490895.1 Thaumatotibia leucotreta
GCTTATCAATCTAATGATAATTGTAATAATGTCTAAAATAAATATATCTGATCAATATTACCTTTAACAATAATAAACGGCAAATTTTGAATACTTTCTTACATTACGTCCATATGAAGTCATATAATTATAAACTGTTGACAGTTTATACTTCTTAAAACTAACATCAACTATAAAAATGGTAGATTTAATTGTATTATAACAGGCTATATTCATAAAAATACGCATTATTATTATTAATACCTCATTATCGTAGTTAAATGGCTAAAATTAAATCTATAAATGTTGTATTTTCTTCCATTTGGTGCACCAATCATAAAGTAACGGTCAAATCATTTTCGTATTTTTCTCGTCATCCATAAAACCAAACATTATAAAGTAACTACTTAGCATTGGTCACGCTTCGTAGCCGCACCGCTCGATACCTATCTCTGTCACTCTTAATTACTAATTATTTAAATGTGACAGAGATAGGTTGATTTTTTTTAAACGTTCCACGGTGTTGCCACTTGAGTGAGTTAATGTGACTGTGCTTGTTAGTGTTAGTTAACTGGCAACATTCCGGAAGCTGTATACAAAGCTCAATTTTAAGAAAGTTACCCAGTGCCATAAATATTTAAGAAATAATGCTGATTTATGGCACTTAATACTCTTCCTTAACATGAGTAAACAAATATAATATATATCAATATCACTTTAATGCGAGCAATTTAATAAGCACCAATTGTTAATTTATAAATTACTCATACACAACGGCTGTAAGTTGGTTAACTTTAATTATGTACATCTGTCAGTTCAGTAACAGTATATTATCTGGTTTCTTTTTGAACGTCTAACTTATACAACATGTATGAAAGTGTCGGGGTACCAACATCCAAATCTTTCAAAGTATATGAGTAACTCGATGACTAGTTTAATATGCATTCATTGACTAAATATTGGTAATTTTGAGTTTATTTTTTACCATGACAATTTTCCTTAACGTATAGATAAATAAGATTATATACAATTAAGAAGAAACATAGAATGATCGCATGATAGTGCACGGGCATATTATAGATGGCGCGCAAAACGCCCGGTTCTTTAACTTTGACACTGTTTACTTTAGACTTCTTGAATTCCTTTGGAGCTTCGCTTACGTACGATTGAACGTTCGTCACATTCTCTTTTCGGTCAACGGAATGTGTTGCACTTGAGTCTGATTTGCTTTCTTGCAGTTTAAGATGCGTTTGTTGAACTTCCTTAATAGTCTCTCCGCGTTGGATCATTCCACCCGCGTTTGTTTTTGCCCCGCACGCTTCCAAACTTTCTTGTAAATAGTGATCAATCTTTGTCATCTGCTCAGATACATGATAATTCGCTAGAGGAGTTGGTGATCTCGCAATGGGCTCCGATAGAAAACTCGCTAGAGGACTTGGCGGTCTTTTGAAGGGCTCCGGATTTCGGAAAGCTAAAGGACTGGGAGATCTCTTAAATGGCTCCGAAGAAAGGTATCCAGGTAAAGGACTGGGGGATCTTTTGACTGTCTCCGAATTCAGGAAGGCAGCTAAAGGGCTGGGTGATTTTATAACTGGTTCTGAAGTAAGGAATCCCGCTAACGGGCTAGGCGAACTCTTTACCGATTCGGTAGAGAGAAAGCTCGGCAAAGGACTGGGCGATCCTTTAGTCGCCGCGTCGCTAGCATAGCTACTTTGTAGCTGTTGCTCCTTGCATATCGAATTGACGATCTTATAGCTCTGCAGATCTTCGAATTCGTTCTTAATGTACGGAATCGGCGTCTGCGGTCGCTCGAATTGGGAAGGAGTGAGCAGACGAGGCGCGTTGAACTCCAGGACCGGAGTGAACTTGACTTTGATGACCTCCTCGTTGGTGATCGTCTCGGTTTTGAGTATATCGTCGACGTAGTCTTTCCCGTGGGCGCCGACGCTCTGGTAGACGCTAGGGGAGTCCGTGACGTCATGACGCGAGGAGCTGTGCACGCGGTCGACGGTGACTTTGCTCAGGAGCTTGCCATCCTTACTTCTGATGTCGGAAAACAGCCCTCCATCGAAGTGGAGGGGCGTTTCCAACTTGCGCGTCCTCTGGGGCGAGTCGAGACGCGGGGAGGGTTGTGCGGGGGACGCGGGGCGGGGGGAGGGGACCGCGGGAGTCACGGGGCGAGGGGAGAACTGTGCGGGGGCGGGGGACACTGGGCGGAACGTCGTCGTCGAATAAACAGTATCAGAGTTGTACATGACGCACTTGCACCTAGCGGGCGTGCGTCTTGCAGAAGGGTCGTCCTCCCTTAGCGAAGAAGCTCTGTCCTTCGAGGTTCTTTTTGCATACCTGTAAATGGTCAGAGAGTCGTAATAGTGGAAACCGGACAAACATACAATTAGTTCACACGTCTACATATAAATTAAAACAGATTGAGGTATAACATAGTTTACTATTATTTCAATGAATTGATATTGCTTTATCAAATTATGAAAGGTATCTAAGAATATCTGTAGCGATTTTACAAACAATTCATTGAATGTGTCAAGTGTACAGTACATAAAATAGCCAAACGATGCAAATAACTATAGGTACATATACAGTATGTAAATATATGGCAGTCAAACTTGTATATTTAGACGAAACAAAAAGCATTACCGGGAATCAAGCAACTGACAAATAACCGGTCGGAGCTTAAATTTAAGCTTAGAATTCACCAGGGGACAAAACGGCAGTTTTGAACATAACATCGTGTCTTAATTTACCAAATCTGACAATGTCACATGATATTCGAAAATGTTGTCCCCTATAGATTGTACTTTTAAGCATTTAAAACAATGTGAACACATCCCCTTCACATAGAACCAGACAATAACATCAAACCACAGACAAAAAAGTAACCATGATTAGCTGAATCTGTGGTATTTTGTATCTGTGGCATTACGTCATTGGCTGAAGTGACAGATACATTTGTTCGTTATATTTAAATACCCAAAAGTACAGACGTGAATTAACAGCTTTAGCCTTCCTGAACTTTGGGAAGTTTAAGTGGAAACCATATACAAGATGTTATATAACAGAGATCTACTTATATACAGTTATACTATAGGGGAACACTCACGCATGAAAAGGAATGTTAATCGGATAAAACTTAAATCTGATGTTACTGCGTATGATATTTATATGTCGTATTTAGTTCGTTGTCTGGTTATAGACGTTGAACAATGTGTAAAGAACTCAGTATGGTGCCTAAAGCAAAAGTATACTTATGATTTTTTTTGTAAACGATATCCAAATTCATTGCTAACTTTAACCTATCGCCTTGGGCAGTGAAACATGTATGAATGAGTATTTAACTAATTGGATAATAATTTGAATGACTAACATAGAAGTAGAGATCTGACATGGAAAATGTAGGTAGGTACATTTTGGGTTGAAGCGTCAATGTACAGGTATACTATGGTTCGAAATTGAGCTGCTATGAATTGTCCAGGATTTTATTTTAATGTTTATGACTGTGTTTTAAGGGATTATCGAATGGCATGGACAAAAGGTGTTACGGAACTTTATTTGGTAAAAATGTTATAGGAGAGATAATGCCGGAATAACCATTTTACAATTTGAATCGAAACTATTCACAGTTTGACTATTTCATGTATTTACATATTGTTCAGGACTTGAGTTCATAAGAATTGAGTTCATCGTAAATTCTATTCATAGTCGAATACCTAAACTGGGACCCAATAATTCGTGGAACTACCTAGTACTAGACTTAACCTACCTAGTTGTATTTTCAGTGCAAAAGGTTACTTTTGCCTAAAACACATTAACGTGTGCTTATCGTTTCATCGTAGACACACTCCTACATTTCCGTATTATATTAATTTATTGAAACCTTACAACCCAATATTTAATCTATATTAATCAAGGTATTTGCTTCAAGTGTTCACGACACTTAAGAATCTCGCAAAAAAAACATTAGAAGCCTTTAGAGGCTGTAGTCCTTTGCTAATTAGTTAAGAGAAACCACAGGGAGTAACCGGCTAAAGAAACTATATATATTTCTGAGGCAAAAAAACGAAGGGGTAAAAGAAACCATGTACATAAGACTTCTGAGGCAAAATAAATGTCTAAGGTACTTTAACGAAAGATGAAATGGTATTTCTCAGCGGCGTAACACAAAACGCCTGTAATGCTCTCGAAATGAGGACGAAATTTTGTCTTAAACATTTCGTATTTCCCCAATGCATCGCTTTACACAACCTTTTACCATTTCACTAAATAATTGTATCTCACTTCTGAGTTCTGAGCAGTCATATGAAACAGAGTAATTTCTACAAAAATATACGCCTTCTCGCTATACATGGTATACTCTTGGGTCGTCTCGTTCGTTTTTCGTCACGTTCCTAAATTTGTCCGATTCTGCTTTCGTCACCCATTCTTTATTCGTCACGATCGTCGATGGTCTTTCTCATCTTCGGTCAAATTTGTTGTTCGTCTTTATCTTAATCCGTTTCGTTCTTAACTCGTCATAATTTTCTTTCGACATGTTCTGCTGCTATTAAATCTATGTTTTTCGTATATTTTCATAGTCTTAAGTCGGTACCAATACCAACTTAGGACCAAATACGAAATGACAAAAAATGATTCAGTCGAAATAAGAAAAAGGTCAACAGCTTATTATGGTCAAAGACGAAAATTACTGCAGACTAACTTGACGAATTAAGAATTGGTGACGAAAGCAGAATCGGACAAATTTAGGAACGTGACGAAAAACGAATGAGTCGACCCAAGAGAAAGATTAAAGATCACTTATCAGCTTGACAACTACCCCCATTAGATCATCGGGTCCCAGGCCTACATGAGTGTGTATTTAGTAAGGTAGGCATACGCACCGTGCAGTTGAAGCAGTGACTGTGGTAGTTATTGTTGAGCGCCTCCACCCACCTGTCGCCCGCCTCGACGGGGAAGCCGCAAGCGAAACATTTCGTCGTGAACAACTCGTTCCAGTCTGGAAAGTTTTACGTGTATTCCCGATCACGTGTTATGAAAACCAATTTGATGAATTCTAGCAGTGGAAATCCAATTTTCATGTCCGAATGCTAATGTTACCCTTATGTCGACCTGGGATTACAATTTTGAAATTTGAGATCATAAAATCATTAGCGTACATATTTTTACTCCATCTTGTGCTCTCAGGTAAAACAATTGTTTTTTTTTTCGTAAAATTACTGTTTGGATACTCTTTCTTATAATGTATCTAACCTATTATTTTGTGAGGAGGGAAAATGGTAATTTGGTGCTGCATTCTCAGTTTGAAAATTAATCGCATCATAATCTGGCGTTAGATTTCTGTAATCTGTAATTATTACACTTCCGAAACAAGGGATGTTAACATTCCGGCTTGAAAACTGTATTTCTGAACCGACAGTAAGTAGAAATATCTGCATAAATATGTTTCAGTATTTCCACAGAATACATATTAGTACAAGTACAGAAAACCATCTCCAAAAACCCGTTTAAAGAGATTATGACGAGAAGTCACTTGATATGCCTCCCGCTCGCATACCGCAGGAACACAGGAGTAGAATACGTTACCTGATTCACAGTACGGCAGCCCATCTTCTAGGAAGAAGGGGTTGTTGCCGAACAGCTTGCCGCAGTACACGCAGTTGAAGCATTCTGGGTGGAAGTGCTTGCCGATTGCGTTCAGGCAGTCCTGGAATTATGCAAATGGTTATTAAAATAACTGTGAAATGTTCCATATCCTTTTTGGGTCTTGGCTTTTCCAACGATTCTGCATCGTATGCAGAATCGTTGGGTTTAGGATGAAGAGCGAGTCACACTAACAAGTATTTTAGGTCTTCAGTTAGCCATTATTCGAGAAATAGAAAAATCTAATAGATTTGATATTGGAAAGTATGATATGATATGATACCTAAAAGATTGTTTCTATAATATACCGGTGATATTGGTAGTTTTGTGAGACAAGAGAGCTTTCTTAATTGAATACACATTTCTCGCAACTCTGAACTTTTCATCATGTTCATCCTACTCAGATCATACAGGAGAAACTGAAAAGAATCAAGATCTATGATAATCGGGTTACGAATTTTTGAGACAAAGAATATGATCGCAACCGTGTATACCAACATTGTGCATAGGAAAATTACGATGTTGACCTCATTGAAGATGATGGGACCGAATGAATTATACAAACGATACTCCTCCTGGAGTATGTGTGGCTGCTCCCGTGTTTCCGCTACTGCAGCTGTGGCCGGGTCGCATCCCATGATGGTGGGACGGTCGTTGCACCATTTGGGGACGATGGAGAGAGGCTGTTGAAGATAGGACCAAATTCAAATCATAAAATCCACGACACTTACGCCCTTGATTTTGGCGTGGCACTTGTCGCAAGCAGGCGCGATGTACTGTTCGAAGCAGAACTCGCAGTAAAGCTGTCCGTTCTCCTCCACAAAGCCGATGTCTTGCAGCGGGCGCCGACACGTCGCGTTCACGCAGATGAAGTGCTCGGGGCACCAGATGCGGCCCAGCGCGGTTATGAACGGGCCCCTGGGGAAGGTCAGCAATTCAGCATTGAGAGAAAGGAGACAAGAATACTCTTTTTTTCTGATATCAGGCAGTTTCACCAGAGTCGACGTCACAACAGCACAAGATGAATTTATTAGTGTTTCATACTGACGGAAAACAAAAATTTCAAAATTGATTGAAAAGTTTCTTGAATAGATTTTGACTTTCATGATTTAGTCAAAAGTTCATCCACTACTTTTTTTGTAATCTGTGCTTTATCTAATTAATGTGTGTGTTCACTTCAACTGTGGTGAAATTACCTTTACGCTTCATGAAGTTTTTCCCAAAATCTCATGAGAATTTGAATAGGCCTATCTGAAGATGGTTGATGGTTGTAACAAAATTTAAAGTTTAAATAGTTAATTTGTTAATAAAAGAACTCGTGCTCCAATACAAAACAGTCATGCTCTTTAACTTACTTTTATTTTTCTTTCATTGTTTTTTTTTTTTGTATTTTTATATTTATAAACTTTTGTTTTTACCTGGTTATAGTTTTGTCACATTTGTGGCATACGGGTAACATGCCGTCAGCGACGTCCGCGGATGTCATTGTGCTTAAGGGACGGGCGACAATATGAGAGTCTCTTCTGCCGTCGGCATTCCTTTCCGTCCTTTTCTGTCTTCGTTTTACAACGACATCGGCGTCATTGTCATTTTGTTTGTTCGGATCGTTCTCTTCTTCGACGGAGTCTGCGTCGTCTGAACTATTCCAATTACGTTGATTATTGGTGTTACCATTTACCTTCACTGGTTTCAAGGAGTACAAGGAGTTATCATATAAATTGTGCGGTAGTGTTTCAATTTTTGGTTCGTCATTTTGGAATTTATTATTGCTCTTTTCATTTGAAATTTTCTCAAACATATTGGCTTTTTTCATCGTATTTGTGTCGGGAACCATATTGATAATTTTATCTTTTTGATATATACTGTCTGAATAACAATTTAGATCGTTAACAATATTATCTTTTTCAAATGAGTTCCTTTTGCCCAATATATTCTTTTTGGAGTCCACCAGCAGATCCGTTTTAGACGAATCATTTTTATTAATCCCATTAAGGAATGAAGTCTTCTCATTTGCATCCTTTTTCCGCAATGTGTTCAAATAGTTGTTTTCAATTTTCTCCTTTTCAATTCCTTTTTGACCAATAGAGCCGTTTAGCTTCTTATTTGTTTTTTCGAGAGTTTGTGTTTTATCTGTGAGGTTGACTCCGTTGTTTTCTCCGTATAGTGCCTTAGAGTCTATCATATCTAATAATTGGCCAGTAGGCGAATTTCTCGCATTGAATGTTGGAATAGGAGAGTTCGGAATAGGTGGTGGCACTGGAACACCATTAATTTTATTGGGAGTTGAATAGTTTTTTATTGGTGTGTCATTTGATTTATCAAAGCACATTGGCGGTGGCGGTGGTGGGTTCCCGTTTACGCAAATTGATACAGGTGTAGCCTGATTAAAACTCTCTTTTACTTTATCCCCAACATTCTTAGATGGTGGCGATGGGACAGACCCGTTGTTACCATTGGCGAATTTGGCTGATACCGCCGGGTGATTGTTTAGCAACGTTTCTTTAATCTTTTCTCCAATATTTTGGATACTATTATCTGCTTGGAAATTTCTTTCGAACGTTTTATTTAACGGGCGCCTCAAAGTGTTTTCTCGGCTACTGTCTTCTGATGACAAATTATCCGTATTCAAGGGATGCTTCGTCACAACTGTGTCTTGGATTTTATCAGCCATAGATTGAATATGATCTGCTGGCTTGATTTTTCTTTGTACTCCAATCTCGTAACCATTTAAGGCCATTTTTGCCATTTTCCTGATAAGTCTCTCCTCTGCAGCACTTTTAAATTCTGGTTTGTGAGGGATATGGTGAGTCGGCGTCTCGTTAGCTGTTAGAAAATCAAACCAACAAGTTAAACAAATGTTAAAAGCAGGGTTAAGATAAAACTACCTAAACACGCACATCAAACACAAATCAAAATTTTAATGACCTAACTCATTATACTCGTTAAGTTAAACACGCGACAACCTAGTGAATACTCGAAACCATGCAACACGCGTCAAACACAACAACTGCTCGTATTTTCAAGTCACCTAATATTGCCATTGCAGGAACCGCAAAGGGGTACACGGGACCCTGGCAGAGCAGCCTTATTCAGGACGCCTCTGCCACGTTTGGGGGCTGAAGAGACCCCAAAGGTTTTGCCACGAGCGGCTGCTCCTACGCTGGAACCTGTCGATGGGGTAGGATCACACACTGGACTTTGGTTAGCACCAGAAATCGAAGGATTTGGATAACAGCTTTCAGTGTTTCTACTAGCAACAACATTTTGATTAGTACGGTTAACAGATGAAGTCTGGGAAGAAGACAAACTCATGACTGGAGGTGGAAACACTTGTTTACGATTACTGGATGTTTGAACGTTAGATTCAATCTGTTGTTGCGCACCAAACGATGACGAACCACCTTTATGTATTTCTATAACCTTTGCTGACTGTGTTCTTTCGTACTCTTCAAATGTTTTCCTACTCGTTTGCACAGTCGTATTACCAAATTCGGATACGTTTTGTGATTGTGTTTGTCTTTGACCATAATTTTGGTTTATTGCAGAATCTTCCTTGACGCTCATATTGCCTTTATTATAAGTCTCGCTTTTAAACCCGACATTCGAATGCCTTTGTTCTTTAATAACTGATGGTTGATCTTGATTCCAATTTTTAGCGCCAGAAGCATTAAAGACTTCAACGCCGCTTTGAAAGCCTTTCTGTGACATCTCGTGCTCTTTGCGGAGATTTGACGTAGCTTGTGTCAATAGAGAGTGAGCGGCTTGTCTTTGTGGAGTAGATTCTTTAATGCGGGGCGCGTGAGCCTTCAAAGGGTTTGGTGGTGGTCCTGGAGCTGGAGATTTAGATCTCATCCTTGGAGTTGGTGAACGACTGGTCTCCGGACTCGAGGGCTCGTAAAGATGAGTTTCTAGTGCCGAATGCTCTACTGAGACTAAATTCATTTGGTAATATGGGATTATGGGGGCGGGTTTGTTTATCATACTGGGAGTTGAAGGACGGCTTCTTGCAGGGGATGCCCTCAGGATAGGTTCGTCAGTAACCGGTTGAAATGTCATTGTTATAGGAGCATCTTTATGGAAGTGGACGGGTGGTGGTTGGGCTGGAGTTTTTACCTCAGGTGCTGATCTTGGTTGAGGAATGGGGGCTGGAGGTAATCTGGGTTCTGCCGGTTTATCTTTTGGTTTAACCGGCGGATCAGTGGTTGGGGTAACAGGCCTTTGAAGTACTGCTGGAGCGAAACTAACTTCCGGCGTGATACCTCTCTGAGACGGAAGCTGCTCAAAGTGCTTTTGGTATGGAGGAATAGTATCGGGTTTATGTAGTCCAGATTTTGATCTAACCGATACTGAAGACAAAGATTCTCTCCTATCTAGTTGCTCAAAGAAATTTTGAGCTGATTTGACGGACGAAAATCCTTGTGTGGTCATGTTACTGAACGTATTTGTCGACTGTTGCATTATTTGTGATTCTGTTATCATAGCTTCTTGTTGTCGTACAGATTTTTCGAAATTAGCTTTGAAATCTTGACTCATGGGCGGGAAATTTGTGAGTTGGCAAAATTCTTCTGGTTGCGATGGTGGAAAAACTTGCTTAGGAACGGGCCTGAAGGCAGACATTTCGGACGATGATTGTAACTTGCATGTGTTTTGCATATTGGAAGACTCCGAATGGGTCATTTGTGTTATAGATTGGGTTGCAATGGGACGAACGATGTCTGATGAAGTTGACTGTACTTGGACAGTTGAAGTGGAAGTATAATGAGTGGATTGGCTACTTTGGGAAGATTTGTTAATAATGCTTAATGGTAAAGGACTGTAAGAACGTTCTGGAGCAATAGTTAAAGCTTCCTTTAGAGAACTGCGCTCTGTTGGTTGCACAATACTACCTCCTGGCGTAAAAGGCCGATCAGGAGCGGTGGTTAAAGCTTCAACCATAGGAGAAGATGTTTCTTCTCGGGGCGGTACTTTAGGCTCTATGATTATTTTGAAGTCCGGTGGAATGTACGGCTCTGTTTGCGGGGGTAGCGGTATTGGTTCATCTTTTTTCTCAGGTGGATTATAAGTCTTAATTGGAGGAATAGGTGTTATACCGCGGTTCGGTTGCTGAGTGAACATAGGTGACGGTTGAGGTGGCAATTCTACTTTTAGGGGATCTTTTACTTCCTGTTGTGTTTCATTTTGGGGTTCGTTGGAAATTGGAGGATTTGGATTATCAGGCAACAAATTACTTTGGATAAGTAAATTACTTGGTGCTACGGGTGCAGGTAAAGGAGAGTATGGCCTATCTGGTGCTGTGGTTAATCCATCAATCATAGAACAAACAAAGCCTTTAGGAACGGGATTGGGGATGGAAGTTGGTGGTAAGGGCTTTATTGGCGAAGTAGGATTTGTTTGTGAGGCATTCGTATTGATTGGATTTCCGGGGTTCGTTTTAGATACTGGAATATTTCCAGTTGACTGCTTTCTATCGTCTTTCATTGTATTCTCCTGAATTGGAGCGGTAGCCTGTTCCATAGCTCCGAATTGCTCTTTATCAACATTCAACTCTTGAGTATTTGTAATTTCCCCTGTATTAAATTTGCTTTCGGCCATAGATTGCCTTCTTTCCTGAGACATTTGTGCAGTGACGATTTCTGTTGTTGCAACGTCAACAGTGGTTACTTGACTTTCGATTACCGATTCTCGTCTACATTCTTGAGCATTTTGTTCTGTTATCATATCTGTTTTTGGGACATCTACAGTATTTATTTGACTTTCAGTAACAGATTCCCTCTTGCACACTTGACTTCTCTGTTCGCCTGTTGGAGCGTCAACAGTTTTGGTTTTGCTTTCACAAACAGATTCTCGTTTGCTTTGTTGGCTCCTAGTTTTCAGTTACGACTTCAGTTTTCGGAACGTCTACACTTTGGATTTGGCTCTCAGTAAGAGATTCCCTTTTACTCTGTTCATACCGTTGTTCAGTCACCATTTCTGATTTGATTTCAGTCGCAGACTCTTTTCGAGACATTGATTTTGACTCGATTTTGCTCATTGGATTGTCAAAGATCTTTTCTACGGGAGGGCTGGTCTGAGATTGATACATAGTTGACATCTGACTTTGTGACACAGCTTGTTCAGAGAAAGATTGTACGGTGCAGCTCGTCTCGCTTATTACTTGTTGTGATTGTTTACTTTCCACAACTGACACGGTCTCTGATCGGGTGGTAGCGGCAGTAGCTGTAGACATTTGCGACGCCGCATATGAGGAGCTGGATGAAAATTCAGCGACTTGTTGAGAAGTTGACATGGATTGTGTGCTCGTGTCCTGCATGGTACTAACTGGCACTGCTACTTTGCTCATTTTTCTTTCTGTAGGTCCTTTAACTGGTGCAGGTTCATCTCTGGGTTTTTGGCAAACTGTTTTGGGGTAATCGCTCAATACATTCGGTGGTTCGTCTTCTGGCGGGTTCGGTGGGGGCCACACAACGCTTTTCACATTCTTGCCTGTTAGTTAGTTACATGGTTTCGAAGGGTAAAAAGTTGGAAAAAAGTGAAATATATCATTAGTGATTTCGAAAAGCAGCATTATTATCTAAGACTAATAAGCGACATTAAAGAAAATATCGAAAAGTTTTACGATGGCGAAGTATGAATGGTCGTTGGTAAATCAGTGCCAGGAGTAGTTATTTTAATGTTGCGGTTGACATTGGCTGCTCGCGTAGCGCATACATGACACGTGTATTTAGATACAAGTAGCTATTATAAGCCGAGTTGCGCTGTACACATCATCCTATTTATATTTTTACCTTTAAAAATGGAACCTGGAGACTCTGCCAAAAATAATAATGTTTTAGAAAAATCAAATTTGTTGTGACTACAGCCATATACCAACCAAACACGGGTATATCTCATTATTGGCGTTTGTAAAAAGACCATATCGTCAGTGAAATGGTATCGAGATAAGCTTTTGGAAATACATATTTGTACCTCAATAGCCTCATGGGAATTTGTAGGTACTGGCTTAATGGTAACGTGAAGGAATACTATACCATAAATGTAATGAAGATAAAAATACAAAATATCCGTCTAGATATAATTTTACAAAAAAAGAAAACAAACAGAAAACAAACAAAAAAAAGAAAACAAACAAAAAAAAGAAACAGAAACACTTATAAAGCGCACCTGTTAAACAGGACATTCTTCTTATAGTTAAGTTTAGTTTCATAGTATTTAAAACTCTTTACAAATTATTTTAGCATAGGACGCC
>JALPQI010029614.1:0-13918 GCA_025490895.1 Thaumatotibia leucotreta
GCATTGGCTATTCTATCCCTTCACTCTACGAAATTCGATTGTTACACAAAACGTGATTCGTTGATTTCGTAGAGCGGGGGATAGAATAGCGAATGCTCGTTTGGTCTGAATGCACCTTTAGATTAGAATCGTGAAAAGCTCCAGTTTGCTTCATTTCACACAAACAAACACACCACATCATCAGCCTAAGGCTTGTTCACGAAATAAAGTAGCCATTGCTGTATAATTCTTTTTTTTGTATGAGACCATACCTTTGTATGGGTGTTACTACAAAGAAGGGCTCTTCTCTTTGCCTATCTTCTCGGACGCTGTGGTTGATATTTAAATCAATTTCTCTATAATTATTTAATTATGGACTTTTAATTAAACTTCTGGATTTAAGTAGTGTTTCTTCTTATTTTACCATTTTGGTTAATTTAGTTTCCTAATGGGTCTTAACTAAATTACAATACGGATACTATAATAAACTGTGAATCTTGTGTCTACAATTTTTATTAACTATTTCAAGTCTAACATTGTTGAAATCGTCTCGGAAGTTCGCACTTTTTTGAGCCTGAACTTTTGCATTAAGCATTATCTGAAGTTATTTTGATTTTGACGACTGTTCAGCGAATGCTTTTGGATATTGGATTGTTAAACATAAAACAGAAGAATCAATTTACAGTCCCATGGCTGTTAGAACTACATGGGATATGATGGGATTGTTGTGTAACAGTAGAGACTGATTTTACGATGGCTACTTTATTTCGTGAACAAGCTTTATCTCAGTCCACAGCTGGACGGCTCTCTCATTAATTATGAGAATTGACGTATCAGGAGGTCATCATCATCATGATGACCTATGATAGTCCACTGCTGGACGTAGGCCTCTCCTATTAACTATGCGTATAGACGCATTAGGAGGTAAATGCCCATAATCGCCACGCTGGGCAAGCGGATTGGCGATCGCAGTAATGTGTCCACTAGGTAAGTGACACTTCAATCCCTTAGTCGACTCTTACGACACCCGCAGGAGGAGCCCCAACTCCTCCTGCGGGTGTCGTAAGGCACATGGTGACAAATGTATTCTTACTGCCGTCACCACACGGCTACCGACATCCGGAGGCAAATGCCCATAATCACCACGCTTGGCAAACGTGCTGGCGATAGCAATAACGTTCCACTATGATGATGCTACTACCCATCATCAATGTTCTGTTCATCGACACTTGAACTTGCTCCATTTAGTGCAAATTTACAGTATCAATACCACAATAATTATTCTCTAATTTTATGATAAAGTCGTTTTTAATTATAAACATAATTATTTTACGTTATGTATATCCTACGTCGCTACATGGTCCATCACATCACATTCGCACGTGTAGCAACGACGACAAACGATAAGGTGCATTCAGACCAAAAGAGCATTCGCTGTTCTATACCCCTACTCTACGAAATTCGATCGTTACACGAAACTTGATTCGTTGATTTCGTAGAATGGGGGATAGAACAGCGAATGCTCTTTTGGTCTGCATGCACCTTTTAGACGCCGTACCATCACAAGCCTACAGGTTGAATTTCATAGGTAGCTACTGCAGCAGCGTAATGTACAATAATAAAAACAAAGTCTACGGTTCTTCCAATATTCACACAAAAAAACGTTGGTACACTCAACTAATTAGAACCCTGGGCCACTATCACCATGTCACCTAGGTCACTAACCATGATAAAAAAATTAAGAATGTAGCGAGAGATTTCTTACAATTTGATTTCTACCGGTACTTTGATATAGTTCTTGAGTGGCCAATAGGTTTCCAATTGGTTACTTTATAGAGATACAAAGAGCCTATTACAGTGTAGTAGGTAAAAATGTGGGTTCTTACATTTGAAGTCGACTGTACAGAGCTTTCTTCTCGTATGTAATAGACCTCCACCCTCCAAATTGTATAATATTTTCTGCCATGATTTGCTATTTTACTGATTACTTAGTTTAAAATAATGTGCCAATACAATGTAATAAATAAAATATTTGCTAGAGTTTAATGAGTTTTTAATTTCAGTCAGTAGTGACTAATGATAGCAGTTAAAGAGAAAAAATGCATTTGAGATTACAAAGTTATTTATTGAAGTAGACTGCAGGGTAGGGTGACGTGAAAAAACTTTTTTTAAATTTAGCTTTTCCTGTATTACCAATAGATGTTCGACATCTTCAGATGTCTTGAAAAAAAAATCAAGGTTCTACATCAACGTCTTGAGGTGGCGCATCAGATTTGAAGTTTGAAGAAAAACGCAAATTATAGCTATTTTCAAAATTTTTGTTAAACCAAATTTTTTGCTAATGTTTTAATTCTAATAACTTTAGAACAATAATAATACTTCTAGCTTTAAAAATGTAGTGGTATGATGCTAAACCTTCGAAATCCGAAGCAATAGACTCTTCATTCTCTCTGAAATACTGGGACTTTGTGTCAAATATTGATAGTTATGTCCTGCCTGGCCTTTATTTTACAAAAAATGGACCCATCTCTTGCTTCTAGTACACAAACAGATGCCGTAGCCTCAGTTACGAGCTTGATGCACCATTACACTGCCTGAGTGTGACGTAGGGTAAACTAAGTAGTTTGTAGGAGTGCAGCAATTCACAAGGAAATTCATATATAAGTACATAGCATAATTCTGCCTGCCTTAATTCTGAATGAGCTATCTGTTGTTTCCCCGATGTGTAGGTATCAAACATGCCATCATATTTTTTTCCTAGCGGTTGCTATGTCTTGCTACCGATTGATGTGATTCATTGTTGGACTATCTCTGTACTATTCGCAAAGCCGCAATCAGCAACCCATAAATAACATGAAATCCGTGAATGAATATAAATTATAACCAAATTACTTGATGTCATCATAAAATAATAATCGAATTGATTGGTTTTTAGGGTTGCGTAATGGGATGTTGCCAAACTTGTCAACAATACCCTGTATAAGGACCTAATTCATTCAAAATATCTTATCTTTAAATACAATTCAAAAGATCTTTTACATTTTCAGGTTAACATCAGGGTATACAACGTAACAATGTGTAAACCGTATACAAGCTGTTGAAAACAATTAAATACAAGCCGGTACTTACAACAAATCCGCTCGTACATAATATCCATCCAACCGACCCTCTCTTAAATTGTTTTGGTTAGGTGTTCTGATACCGATTTTCGGTGAACAATTTCTCTTTGTCTACAGTATCCTAATATGAATTGATCCAGTATCCTCATCGACAGTAGATATTTTTAAAACAAATAAACCAGAAAATTTAAATATTTTGGCATTAAACTATTCATAAATATAGAAACATTGATTATAAGTAATGATTCTAGCAATACATACTTTTGGAAAGTAACCCTAAAAACTACTTACACTCTACTAGGCTGAGACCTAGGTACCATTGCCGATTTTTGCTTCAAAAGCTGAGATAATAGCTAGGTATTTTCGGACACACGAAGGAGCTTTAAAGCGACACCGTACTAGGCGATTATCCTTGTATAAGGAATACTGAACAAAATAGTTGCAAAATCTGGAAACACTGGAATCACTCACTTGATCGGAACCCTCATGAGCGACATCAACCCGTGTTTGCCCGCATGATTATGTTTTATCTAGCCAACATTCTATTTTTAACAGTGATGTAAATTACAGTGTAAACACTTATCGGAAATATGTTTTCTAATAATAACATTTTATCGCAAAATAGACAAAACATAAAGGAACCGAAAAGTCTGATAAAGATATAGCGAAGATCCTAAGCCGATAATGCGTCGGTATATAAGAATAAAGGTGAATATAGTTGCGGCAGAAACGATCAGTGCATTAAGCTATAATTATAGATACAAAGCGTATTCTATATTCTACTGGCTACTAGCTGCTCGTTGTCATATTTACCACGCGTGATTAAACTTACCTACACAGTAATAAAAATCATATACCTACCTAAGTGAGTATAGTGGCATTTTCAAATTATAATATAGGAAACATGTATACAAGTAATACATCTACTGAACAAAAGGTAGATTTTTGATAATTTTCTATTCCTTAATTTTCTAGAATGCAGCACAACGGATTCAACCCTTGCTTCGTCGGTGGATTCAATGCGCCCAACCATGGGTCTCGACCAGTAGCGCACTTCAGTGGCGGCAGACCGGTACAATACGGGCCATGCTTTGGAGCCCCGGTGCCTCCGGCCACGTTCCAGCCCGGCTCGTGCTTCTTGCCCGCCTCAGCCATCCGTCGGCCTATGCCCGGCCCTAACACCTGTAGCGCTACGCTAGCGCCACGACGCTACGATCCCTGTTTCCATTAAAACAGGCAGATATTTTTGACTTTGAAAATCCTGTTTAATGTCGGATTGAGTCATCATTATCCTACAATAGGCACCAGTCCGACGTCATAAGATGCTCACGTCAATGTGACTGGCAAAGCATGATCACGATAAGATACAATGAATCTCAGTAATTCCAGTCTTCGATTGGAAATTATTACGTACCCAATGTTTTAAATAAGTATAAAACATTGTATGTATTAGTATTCTCATATTTATAAGTTTGCATGTGAATAAATGAATGGAACTTAATTTTAAAAGCTCTTTTGCTGCAGGACTCTCAATTTACCCACTGTAGGTATACGTAACAGGTACCACACGTACGAAACAGGTTCTAGTGCTTACTGATGATTACTAAGCTTAGCTCCGTGGACAGGTATCGTCCACGGAGCTAAGCTTATCATCACATTATCTCTTGATTTAAAGAAAATTTGCACACTAAGGTGCAATCCACTTTACCAGAAGATAATTAAATTTCGATAAATCTAAAGAAAAAAATTAAACCCTTTACTAATACATAAAATCATCATCATTATCATCATATCAGCCGAAAGACGTCCACTGCTGAACATAGGCCTCTCCCAAAGATTGCCACAATGACCGGTCCTGCGCCACCCGCATCCAGTGGACTCCTGCGACCTTCACCAGGTCATCAGTCCACCTTGTGGGGGGCCTACCCACGCTACGCCTTCCGGTACGTGGCCGCCACTCAAGAACCTTCCCGCCCCAACGGCCATCGGTTCTACGCGCAATGTGCCCCGCCCACTGCCACTTCAGTTTAGCGATTCGGAGAGCTATTTCGGTTCATAAAATCAGGGACGACTTAATTTTTATATTTTACCAATGAAGTACCGTAAAACCACCCAACTATGGTCCGATACTGTAACTATGGTCCACAATTTCAACTCCTAAATAAGCACCAGTCCCAATCTTCTTTTTTATCCAGGTTTTATTAAATATTAATGAGGAGTTTTTGCCTATATAGCACGATTAATAAAACAATCACACCTAATGGAATGTAATTTGATTAGGTTTTGGACCATTGTTGGGAGCGTTTGGACTTACGATAGGTATGAATGTATAAATTGGTAGGTCAAGTAAGGAGACTTTTACATTTCCCAAAAATGGGGAAATGAATAAAATTTGGCAAGAAGCCAATAATAAACAGCTAATTATGTACGAGTATACCGTTCGTCAGCAATAGCCTTTGATAAGCAATAGCATTTGACGTCTTTGACACATATCGTGGAGCACGTCCGCAGATATATTTTTACGTTAATGTTGAAAATATTAATGCTGATTTTAAATAAAAATGTATGTGAACTTAAGGGTTAAGGTTCTAAGTTGGTGATAAAACCAATATTGTGTTCTAATAGTGCATGGTTATGAAATAATGCAAGTTTTTAGGTTTGTTTCCATTTTTTTTTTCTTCTGTGAATGGTATAGAATAGATTCTGAAAGATGTAAAACTGTTTATTAGGTTTTAGTCAACCATAACAATAGGTATATGTTATTTATGGTACGGAACCCTAGGGGCGCGAGTCTGACTTGACTAGTCATATTTTCGATTCGTAGGAGCTCATCAATTATTAAGTAGGTACCTACGACTCCTACCACTAATAGTAAGTATATTTTCATATTTATATTCCAATGCAATGCACTAAAATGATTAGCTGACGATAAATACATAATAAGAATGATTACAAACTTGGGGCAGGACACACGTGTTCAGTTAAATAAAATGAACCGAAATATTAATCCAGTAGAGTGTTCCCTTGACAATTACATCGACAAGGACATTCAAGACGCGCACACACCTTTAATGCTTATCCAGTCTATGCTTCTAATGGCCCCATTTTATATGACCAACGGTTTTCTAACTCCGACCAATATAACGAGTAACATCAGGGCATTAATCGGAATACTCTTACACATTTTTGTCCGCGGTTACTACTTCAGGCATCTTTATAATTCATTTGACCATTATGAAAAGCTTCCAACGATCTTGATTATAGCAATGACTTATTCAATTTCTTACTGCATTGCAATAATCATAACCTACCTCATCAATGCTATACAGAGTCACAACTCTGTTCAGCTATTGTTGATGTTGCGGAAAGCTTTAATAATAATTAACATTCATAAATATGAAATTGTAAAGCGTTATAAAATCCTGAATTTTATATCAATTATCGCTATCGCTTGCATTCATATCACACTGTACATAACTACTATCTATTTAGAAGAGTATAATAGTCCAATGGGAAAATTAACTTTTCTAATTTACGACATCCACCTTATTTGTTTATCTCGTACTGTCTCATTCATCAGTGATATATTAGGATCATGGACTCGAAGGATGACGATGCATATATGTCAAAAAGAAGAAACAGACAAAGAAGAGATGAAGTTAATGTTTAATGCATATTTACATATAATTAAAGCGTTTGGACTGTGCAAAACTATATATCAATTCACGGTAAGTATTAATAACGGAGAAAGGTAATATTTTTGTTATATAGAAGTGCGAAAAATTAAATGGCGATAAATACACGACCAAAGGGGGTGTTTTAAATCGACACGAGTTACGAATCTCCGTTTCGCATAGGTATATTTATCGTACGACGTGCAGATGGCCCACCGAAGTTTTAGACCTGTCATAAAACTAACTATCCACTTCTCGTACTAGCGCACTATCTGTACCGAAATAATATGTATTTTATATTTACTGCCAGCACAAGAAAAAGTTATGAAAAGGAACAAACGGCTTTCGGTTGTCTTTCTCCATAGTGAAAAGTGCCTTCTTGATAGTAATACTAATTTGCAATCCTGGTAATTCAAAACTAGTTTACCTACCTGTCAGCTACAGGATTTTCGAGTTAGTATTATGCGTCGAAAACCGCAGGTCGTCTCGTCTACCTACACAGCATCAATTCACCTAAAAATGATTGATATTCAGTCAGGTCGAAATAGGTACCACACCTACTAGTGTTGATCGCTAGTGAGGTACCTACCTATACAGGGTGTTTTTATTATTTCCGTTAAATTTAAGGATAGCTTATTTAGGTATAATTTATCTAAGAAACGAATAGTGTCTTAACTCTTACTGTTATTGAGCTATTAAAAAAATAAGTCAAATGACAGATGAAGTGTATTACAACCTTTATTACGCGTACATCCTAATGTTACTTATTTATTTATTTTAAATTTCAACATGCACCTTACACTGCTAATGCTAAAGCGACACAAATTGGAAACATGAACAACCAAAACGTTATGAATTTGGCTAACAAAACAGACTTCCGCATCTGTAGAAAGTCATGTCCTAATTGGTCGCATAAAAAAAATTACGTAATTAAACAGAATTTAAAATTAGGGACCTGTCCCTAAGCTCTGAACAAGTCAAGGGTTTTTTATGATATCACTATTTTTAACTTTTCAGGGTTCCGTAGTAGTAACAAGGAATTCTTACCGTCCTATTATATAGGTTCGTCATGTCATGTCCGTCTTTCCGTCTGTCTGTCCGGAGGTGGTCCTTAGCACAGCTCAGTGGCTGTTAGTACTAGAAATCTTCAATTTGATACAGGTACACATATTAATAGCGCCGTGTTATTAAGTGGTAGAATAAAATATTAAAAAAATTCCCCTAGTCGTAGGTACAAACAGCAACACTCCTAACTGACCATTAAAGACAGAGCAGAGAGAAAATGAAAGAGATAAATATATTTATAATTATTATCTACAGGAATATCATAATTTCCCTGTTATGTATTCAGAAGCGGTAATGTAATGACCTATATTAAGAGACCGGTGTCTGTGGCTGTATCATAATGTTAACATTAAAGTACAGGCAGAGTACAGTGCATCATAATGTTGACATTAAAGTATCGTCGTCATGATATTAATTTTAACATTATGAAGTCAACTTCTTTTTGTTGTTTTTTTTTCAATAAATATTTATTGTAGGATATCCTTACTCAAATTGAGTGATTTCAACTGATTTGTATTTTTATATTTAGAGGTAATTACTTAGTGGATATCAATGAAAATAAAGGTAAATTGTCATTCTAAACTAATGATATTCCTGTAGATAAAGTTATGTATGTGACTGTACATAATTAGGCATTAAACACTCGTGTGATCTTATTATGAAACTCGCCTACGGCTCGTTTCATAAAACCACACTCATGTTTAATGCCTCTTATTATGCGCCAGCCACATAAATAACTAATTATGTCAACTTCAAATTAAATAATACACGGGAACGTTGATTGTTCGCACTGTTCGCAACTTGGTCGAATAATACAAATCGGGTTCCGAAATCTTATGAGACTGGTATCACGACTTCGGCCGAACTCTGCTGACCAATGGAGCGGCATTGCCAATGGTTAACCATTAACCAATGATCGCTCGCGGTTTCTTCAGAAGGTGACATTACCATGGTTACGTAATAACAAAAACGTTTATTATTTAAACCCCTGGGGTTGCAGGCGCCCATAGGCTACGGTGACTGCTTTCCATCAGGCGGGCCGTATGCTTGTTTGCCACCGACGTGGTATAAAAAAAAAAGATTTTTCCGGAAGCTGACGTTACTATAGTTACGTTATATGTATATAACATCCGCTTTAGTCCTGGAGACGTCAATCTAACTTCAGAGCCGGTAATTTGACTGCTAAGCTGCTATGTAGAAATTTACGTTCATTTTCCTTTCAACGGCTGTCACTGTCAGATATTTTTTCAAAGTTAGAATTTCAGCCAGAAACTATGAAGTCTCTATTAAACATTTGTATGGCTACTGATAGATTAAAGGATTATAGGTAGACTGTCAAACGTCAATCTACCATATTTCCACAAAGGTTACATAAGTATTCAACTAACGTCAACTAAGAGATGTGACGAATGATAATAAAGACAGCAATAGCATTTGTCTCTGTCAATTAAAAAAATAATTTAAAATTGACCGATAACATGGCTACCTATAAAAAAATATTGACCTGAAAAACTACCTCACCTATTAATGTCAGATAAATCATGGCATCCGATTTGAAGAAAACATGAATAAATTACTAAACGGCTTTAGACAAATCTATGAAGAACTCTCGTTATCCAGTTTCCACTAGGAACAACGACATCTAGCGTCTAATAATGGCCGATAGCTAATTCTTCATTTTCGTAGACGAAGGAAGTTTTATTATGTCAACTAGTTTTCAAATACTGAAATTTTGACGCAACAAAGATTCGATGACATATCATCGGGGACCATCGGAAATGTCGCGATCGTGCCTACTAACGAAAAATACCGAACCCATAATATTACACGACCAAATTGCATCCTTTGCCAAGTGGCTTAACATTCCTATTGTAACTGACATGTGACTATTTGTGACTGTAAGTGTGATTCTCTTTCATGCAATATTTCCAATTTCTGAAGTGTATACCTAGCTGTGTTGCTGTTTGTACAGTGGGGACGTTTTTATTTTGCTATAATTCTATTATACGGGTTTAGGTATCGTTGAATAGGTGTTTAATAGTAAAAATAATAAGGGTCCATGAAGAAAGTTTTTTCAAACGTCAATATTTTCGGAGAGAACCTCCCTCCAACTCTCCTCTAACTTTTGATCCGTGGATCCAAAAAATCGTGAAAGTGGGAATATCAAATTCTTTAAAATATAACTATGTCGAACATAATCCATAATCCACTCAGCCGTTTTTGAATAACTACGGAACCCTA
Organism: Thaumatotibia leucotreta; assembly: GCA_025490895.1. Classification (NCBI taxonomy): domain Eukaryota; kingdom Metazoa; phylum Arthropoda; class Insecta; order Lepidoptera; family Tortricidae; genus Thaumatotibia; species Thaumatotibia leucotreta. The sequence goes on from JALPQI010029614.1 coordinate 10,079, forward strand.
CACGTTTTTTTATTATATCATTTATTCGAAAGTTTATTAATGCCCACATTTGTATGTTCAATTACTTAATAAACAACAATTGTTCTAATAGGTGCGTAATAGCGTTTTTACCTTAAACAATAAATATATGTCAAGGAATCTACGTCTTCCATCTCTTAATTTTCCTTTTCAAATTGTTGAAGCTCATAAAATATGTACGTTTTTCCACATGCAACATAAAGGTAATCAAAAGCAATGTACAAATGTTTTCTTCGATATATTTATTACGATACGAATAACCATTTCTAACAATGACTACAGACTTAGAGAAGAACAGACGTGTTAAGTTAAACGAAATGAATATACATAAAACACCAGTAGAATTCTTCCTTGACAATTATATCGCGAAGGACATCCAAGACGCACATTCGCCGTTAATTACTATTCTGTCTGCGCTTTTAATGCCTCCATTTTATATGACCAATGGTTTTTTAACTCCTACCAATAAAACGTGTTACATCAAGGCATTTGTCGGCATGGTCTTGCATGTTGGTGGTCGCGTTTACTACTTATAGACTAGCGGCCCATGCTGAAAAAAATATGGGTCATTTGAACCACCAGGAGACCTATCTAGAACGATATAAGAGCATAAAATAATAAGATTCAGCACTATGCCGTCACTTGTAAGCTGTCCAACTGACTCCTGGTGAGAATTTAAAAGTACAGGTAGAGTGAGTACATTTTGGTCATATATTTTTGTACGGCATTCTTACCACCGATAGATCCATGAAAAATAATAAGAAAACGCACGTGCCGTACAAAAATTGTGCGCCACAAAGTGTGATTTTTTTTTTATTTTCCGACAATCACCAGGGTAAATTTGGTCATTTGATTTTGTACGGCATCTGTGTCATACTATTTCAATACTGCTTCTAATCCATTATTCCGCAACGCCGTACAAAAATCATGCGACAAGGGGAAAAAATCGAGGGTTACAACCCCCTCTCTTTCTGTGGTCAAGGGGGTGATTTGAAAAAGTACGGCTTCGGTTCCAAAACATTATCTGGCACTCAAAAGTACTATTAAAAATAATGCCGTCAAAAAATGATTGTTCATTTGAATGTATTATCAATAATCATCTTCATTTTATCGTATCCTTGATTTTTAGAGCTGAAAAATCATTTGATCCTGTACGGGAACTTTTTTTTTAACATGATATTGTAAAATACTATTGTTATATAGTATTGCCGTACAAAAGAAACCGTTCTAAAAATAATTATAGAGAAATACAAAAACTGACTTTTTGCAAATTATTGTAAAAGTTTAAATTTTATAGATTAATTCAATATTGCAGTTTTTTACATTTAATTCCTTGTTTTAAATATTATTGATATAGATAAATTAGGAAAAAAATATGCCGTACATTTTTATGCAGACCATATATTTTAGGCTGATGAAATTGACGCTACAATTTTAAGGGTACTTTATGGCCATCTGATACAGTACGGCATTAACATATTTTTGAAGAGAACAATTGATAATATGATAAAATCACTATGCCGTCTAACTAAACTGAAACAGTGTGTATATTATATCCAAGAATTGAAACTGTCAATCCCAGTAACAACAGTTTTATATAATTTTTGACGTCATCATCTTCTTCGCCTAATTTTCATAGGTTAGGTTAAGTAGATTAGTTAGATTTAATCTATGTACGTAAATTGTAGTTTTGAAAATAAATTTAGTAAATTATAAAAAAAAAAAATTGGTTTAATATATACTTCAAGTAAGGGGAGTAAGGGGAGAACGGAATAAACATCTTTCCGGCCTTAATGTCAACCTCACCTGCCCGCGCCGGATGGCGGCGACACGGCGTATACCGTGCCGTGGTGCTCCCTGCTAGATAACGGACGAGGCTCTGGCGACCGAGTAAATGGCGGGATAACCATACACCTGACTGGGCAACCGGTTAGAAGAGGCTACAGCGACCTTGAAGTCCAAATAACTTCAAAAATGACTGATGCAGAAGGCAAGGGGGAAACCACTGCATTAGATTCCCAAGAAAGCCGTCATGATAGTGCAACAAAAAATAAGTAAGTGGCCATGCGACCCGCTTAGCAACCGGCGCCGTGCTGCGTCCGGGGCACACGGTGACAAATGTGCTACCGGCCATGTGGTTGTGGGAGACCAGGCAATACATGGAAAATCTGCTACTGGAACCGCCGTCAAGATGCGCCAAACTCAAAAAAATCGGCACATGGAATGTGCGCGGATTGTTACAAGCAGGGAAACTGGAAATAGTGGAGAAAGAAATTACTCGTTGCGGCCTTAACATATGTGGTCTGAGCGAAACGCATTGGAGAGGTAATGGGCACTTTATGACAGATACGCACGCCGTCTATTTCTCTGGCAACGATTCCAATAGTCGAAACGGGGTAGCGATGATACTTCCAAAAGAACACAGAAACTATGTCTTGGGATATGAACCCATCTGTGACCGAATATTATCAGTAAAATTAAAAGCAGTACCGGTAAACTTACACATAATACAGGTCTACGCCCCAACTAGCACAGCCAATGTTTCAGATCTGGAGGAATTTTATACAAAGCTGGAATCCGCTATTTCTAAAATCCCTAACAGAGAGCTCCTTATGATAATTGGCGATTTCAATTCGAAAATAGGAGAGGATGCCCACCAGATCGGATCATCTGCCGGAAGATTTGGTTCAGGCAAACGTAATGTGAGAGGAGAACGCCTACTGCAATTTGCAGCCGAGAATAACCTGATCATTGCAAACAGTTTCTTTAAAAACCACCCACGAAGACTGTACACCTGGACTTCGCCCGATGGAAACCATCGTAATCAAGTCGATTACATCTTAGTGGGGTCACGATGGAAGTTCTCAATTATGAATACCCACATGCTTCCCGGAGCTGACTGTGGATCAGATCATCAGCTATTAATATCAAAAATTAGGCTCAAGCTCAGAGCAGCTAGGAAACTGGAGAGCCAGACGAGATTAGTAGTAGAGTATATTCCTAAGTTTGTTGACGTGTTAAAACAAAACTGGACTCAATGGACAGCAATACCTCCTTATATAACTAGCTCAGACACGATGTGGGATCGGGCAAAATCTCTTATAGACAAAGCTATTTCGGAATCAAAAATATCAAAACAACCCGTGGGTATACGTAAACGCCAGCACTGGATGAGCCGCAGCACGCTTGCCCTTGTTGAGGAAAGAAGGATATTAAAAGCTTCCGGAGCAGACATAACGTCACTGAATGCTAAATCAGCGCGCATACAACAGGCTTGTAGGCGTGATAAGAATGCCCACCTACAAAATATATGTGCAGAAGTGGAAGCGCATGCAAATCGGTACGAAACCAGAGACCTTCACCATAAGATTCGAGCCATCACCAAGTCGCTGACAAGTAGAACTTGGGCTATAGAAGATGCTAGTGGAGAAACATTGACAGAACTGGATGCTATATCTGAAGCCTGGAGGGTATACTGCCAAACTTTGTACCACGATTCAGAGGCACATTGTTTCCCAACGACGGCGCCGGAACCTTTTGAAATGGAACCTGACATTTTGAAAGATGCGGTGAGAGCTGCCATTAAACGCCTTAAAAGTGGCAAGGCAGTGGGGAGGGACCGTATCCCAATAGAAGCCATTAAGGCATCGGGAGAATATGGTGTTCAGATTTTTCACACTCTGTGCAATAACGTCTGGCAAACAGGATTGGGCGCATACTATCTTCGTACCGTTACATAATAAGGGGTCCACCAAATCTTGCAGTAACTATCGCCTAATTGCACTAATATCCCATGCAAGCAAAATCCTTTTGCACATTGTA
>JALPQI010029615.1:0-11028 GCA_025490895.1 Thaumatotibia leucotreta
TAGTACACAAAACCCAAGCCTTAATGGAGCTTACCGTGAAACTCTGTAGATTTGTGTATGAATGCTTTATGACGTTCATTTATATTTTGACTATTTTACGCAGTAGGTATGAAAACTATTTTACACTATACTTCTTAGGTACTCACATTTACCTGTGGTTATACTTTCGTAAGATACCTTAACAAAATATTTAGATTAAAAAAGGCAAGTTGCCTTGATGCATATTTATAGAACACACAGATTGATGCATTATATAGTACATTTTTGTTTACATTACTTACGAGTACATACTATTTAATAGAATCTTATATTCAAAGCTAATCTAAGCACGGACACCGTTTACCAATTTTTCAATACCAAGGATGTATACCTACCACCTTTCCTGGAAGAGCTATTCTTCATCATAATTAAAGTTCTTGACGAAGTATTCCACTATCCGTTTCATATCTATCTCATCTTGCCTTGAATGTAGTTCACCATTGTTGACTGATTAATTGCATTTGCTCTTCGATGTGCATGTAAAAAGTAAATAATATATTAGTAACTTAAGAATTTTAAGTGACTGGCCAGGTGGCCAGATATAGCACAGAACCGGGATGAATGGAAGAAGAGGGGGGAGGCCTTTGCCCAGCAATGGGACAGAATGGGCTTATAATAATAATAATAATCGGGGGCAGCTTGTGGCGAGCTGACGGTGAGTGGCGACACCGCGGACCCCTATTCCAGAGGGCCCTTTTATATGGCCCTCGCCTCTGTGCTTGCCTTGACCGGCCGGCCAGAGTGGATTCGCAAGAGCGGGACCTATGCTCCAGGTTGGAAGTGTAAAATGTCATAACGCCGGCGGCCCTTGAACGGATTACCGGGATCTGGCTACCGCAGTCTCACCTCTCGACAACCTCAAAGCCGCTCTGAAGTGTTGCGCTATTGTCGCACTGTGCGTGCGGCCGTTTGTAGGGCCCACTAAATGAGTTGGCGAGTCACCACCTGCCTTTTTACAATTTTGAGACTGATTGTCACGGCAGGTGTCCGCTAGTCTCCTCCCATAACCCAGTATCCAGTCCATCCATTATACCAACCATAGCCCAAGACCTTAGTTTCCATCGCAGTCACAGTGCTGCACTGCAATAGTCTTTGCACCTGGCGGGGACCATCTCCGGACGTATCATATTGTGCGCTCGGGGATGGTATCCGCCACGTGTATCCCTTGCTTTTAGATTATTTGTCTTAAAAGGCCTCTGCGCTGTTGGCTTCGGCCCCACGTATGCCTCCCAAAGGTCCGGGACCCCATGGTCCCGAGATAAGGTAAAGACGAACAATAATAATAATAATAACTTAAGACTAGGTTGATTTATACATATATACTAGACTATACTTGACTTGAGTAATATAAAATTATACAAATTGATCGCCATTTTAAATGGTAAATGCCCTTTACTATTGCAATAATTGAAACATAAATACATTGTCATTATGGTCATTGTAGAAGATGCGTGATAAGTAGTATAATAATCACAGCGACATTACTCAAATGACTCATCATAAAAACAATCAAAATCTAGTAACTTTGTTCAAGTAAGTAGGTACCTATGAATATATGTATAAGTTACCTGTAAATTCTTGTATTATTGGAAATGGGGAAGTTTGTAAGAGATTTCAAAAGAATTAAGATACTTTCAAATAACGATATTTCGTTCACGAGTCCTTTAAAATTAATTAGAAACCGCTTCGGTATGGACAGACGGACGGACCAGCACATAGGTACTATAACATAATATATGCATAGATATGTATTTTTAGAACTAGGAAAAGGACGGATGTATGACATTGATGGCATAAAATCATACCTATCTAGTACCAAACATTGCTTAGCATATTAGGACTACTAAAATGACAGGTTTCGGGTTTACGGCAAATTTTAATGTGCCTACAATGCTCAAGAAAATGATGATGCATTGACCGTAAATTGGTACTTCTACTTCGTTTTTGGTATAGTAACTTAAATTGAAAATTCATACTATATCATAAATTAAACGGTGTTGGATTTATGTGTAGCAATATTCTACTCTGTAATACCTAGTAATATTGCCTGAGAAGCTGGAGGTTTATAGTGTTGAATCAAATAAAGTACCTATACACATACATTGGCCGTCTGGTTATGGCAGTAAGAATACATTTGTCACCACCTTAACTCCTCCTGTGTGTATCGTAAGAGTCTACTAAGGGATTGAAGTGTCACTGACCTTTATTTTATAAAAGATTGATGATGAGCAGCAGCGTCATCATAGTGGACACATTCCTGCGATCGCCAATCCGCTTGCCCAGCGTGGCAATTATGGGCATTTGTCTCCTAGTGCGTTTATACGCATAGTTAATAGGAGAGGCCTATGTCCAGCAGTGGACTATCATAAGCTGATGATGATGATGACACATACATACTTCTCGACTCGAATTCCATAACGTCGGATTTGACCATCCGACCAAAACGACTTTTTAATGAAATCATAACAGGTGGTGCATTCTCTTTCTAAGAAGCTGACACTCATTTTTGTATCATTCTTCGTTACAGAGTTACAGAAATTCATATTGTCGTATTTGAAGTTTTTTTCAAATGTTTCAGAAGCATTTCGCGACAAATTAACATCAGCCCTTATTCTCAAAATTTTTATCAAAACTTAACTGAAGTATGTTGACATAATCCCTTATGTATCGTTATTTTGCTATACTTTCGACTGGTGGTAAATGACATACGACTTTCTGTATCTAACAAAAAAAACAATTTTTCTGCCGTAGTAGTACTTCCGACGTTGTGCCACATTTTTTACTAACGAAACTAAGTCGTATAATAGGTTCAGACCTACTTGCCTATATTTTTATACGATTATTCAACATATTATCATATGTAAGTGAACATACAATTTAATGCCTTCAACATAATTGATACATCAAGCCCAAAAAAGTATAACTTCGGCCCTTATAGCCACTTATTTAATTCGTTTATTAAGTGCATTTAATCATTTAAGCCGCAATGAACCAGTATTTTTTAACCTACATTTCTATAAAGACTATGTTATGTCCTAGTCCACCATGGAGATTGCTGTACCTAGAGACTAGTCACAATTTATAAAAACCTGTAAAGATAAAAGAAAATTTGTAGTTCATGACATGGAACTGCAACACTTCAAAGACTTTACAAGATTGTATAAAAAAAAATGGCCCCTTTGTATCCCGTAAGAAGGATAAAGACGGAAAAGATTTTAAATTCTTAGATTGTGTTTGGCTACAACTAAAGAAAGCTCAACCAGGAGTAATGTTTTATAAAAATGATTTTCAATCAGATTTCTCTGAAATATCATTCGTTAGTAACGTTAATAAGGGTTTCACATTTCCTGCATATTTACCAATTTTGAGAAACACTGAAAAACCCATTTCTTCAGCAAAATACAATGACCTCATGACACTTTTGAAGTGAGTTCCTAAAGATTTATACAATTGTTACAAAGAATTAAAGCATTCAAATACCGAGACCGATTTTCCTGAAGCCGATTAATATAGGTTAATGCAATTTCGAGTATTTTAGTTTGACTCATGTAACAACAAAATTTTAAAATCTTTTCCGTTCTAAAATTACTATGTATTTTATATAGAAACACTCTTAAAAAAAAAAGAATTATTCGCATTTATATACCACATTCCATAGCTTTCAAATCCTTTAGAGCACTTGTTATCACAAAGTTGAATGATGGTTGAGAAAATTTTATTTCTCTTTGCCCCAATGTAATGGTTGAATGGTAGGCTATGCCTTAAGGCATTATGTTCGCCATTTATACCTTGATGCATTGTACAATACAGATTAAATCAATAAATGATATTATCATATTATTATTATAATATTATCATTTTTATCAGTCATTATTGAACCCTGTGACGCGTGCCGTAAAACTCAATACGCAGGGAATATAGGTATAGTTTATAAATGCGATTAATCAGTATCAAGTACGTCAGTTGTAAAATTGTATCTTACAATGTTTAGTACGAAGTAATGGAGAAGTTAACATGTAATAAGCATTATTTTGGTAGAATGTGACATTCTAAAAACAATTAATGTAGTAAGCATTGTTTTCATCACACTTGCTGTCTATGCGCGCCATTGCTTGCGCGCGTAGCGGGAGTAATAGAAAAGTGATTTTCCCTAGGGAGTAATAGAAATGTCAGTAACGTCATTTATAGTACATTGTGCATCAAGGGAGGTAAGTACGGAATTACTAACGAGAGTGTTAGAAGCCCGACGCCGTTAGGCGGAGGGCTTTTATGACTCGAGTTAGTATTCCGCTTACCGACCGTGATGCATACAATGTTTTTCATCACACTTGCCGACAAAAAAATAAGTTTTAAGACATAATATTATTAAATGACGTACCGACATTTCTATTACTCCCTAGGGAAATTCACTTTTCTATTACTCCCGCTACGCGCGCAAGTAATGGCGCGCTTAGACAGCAAGTGTGATGAAAATAATGTTATGTCTTAAAATTAATTTTTTTGTCGGCAAGTGTGATGAAAAACATTGTATGCATCACGGTAGGTAAGCGGAATACTAACTCGAGACATAAAAGCCTCGTTAGTAATTCTCTCGTTAGTAATTCCGTACTTACCTCCCTTGATGCACAATGTACTATTACAAATAATTATTAGTTAAATTACTATATTACAAGTACCTGATAAATCATGATCAGTATAACGTTAAGTAAGCTTAACTTATGCTCCCGACAGAATTTATTGAGACGTAATTTAGCAAAAATGACATAACCAAAAATGTGTACTTAACATGTTACTTTGTTAACATGGACATATTTTTTAAAGTGAACCCTTTTCCTAACATTGCGTCTCATTTTATTCTTTGATTTCTGTAACGTGTTATTTTTTAGTTCATTAAAAAATAATGATGTTACAACAATTTTAAAATAATATGGCAGTTTTTATTTTTTAACTAGCTTCTGCCCGCGACTTCGATGTGTTATTCTGATGTCCATTCAATAGTTTTATTCATATACATACATCGGTTCTACAAACGTTCATGTTTTGTAATAGTAGTAGGTCTAGGTACCTATCTAAATTTATTGCGATCTTTATCATGTTTATTTTTATAAACAAATACTAAATATTATGGGCATTTCTTATTTTAATCTTGACTTTTCCCTGTCTGTTTCTTAATTTATTTAATTTTATTGTAACATTTCTGAACTTAGGCCGATATACCCCATAAACTTTCTTATTAACTTTTTAAGGCATGAAATCTTATATCACTATAAAGGAAAGGCAAATCACAGTAAGAATTGCAGTCATAAAGTCGGATCAGTACATACAAGCGTTAGAATTTTCCATTTCTTAATTATATACAAGCATAGAGTCGGATGTGACTAATTTTACAAAAACCTTGCGTTTTTGAATAATAGATAAACGCGTAAATGTATCATAATAGTCTAGAGCTGAAGACACATAATTTGGGCTCATTATAAAAAAAACTGTTTGTCATTATCTTTTAAACTTAATGAAATATGTGCAAACAAAACTGTCAATTTTGTTTTGGCTCCCCTGAAAACTTGACTTTTTTCACATCCAACCTTATGGAACTCGAGGCGAGACTTATACCTACACAGATACTTGCCATCTACAATAAACTCACTTGAAAAACATTAGACTTCAGTCATTCATAATCTAGTTTATGTTTTAGTAGGTATTAGTTTCGAGTACAAGAACATGGGGATGCATAATGAACCTGACATAAATAAGACATTATTCCGTTACGTTAAGTCGATTTGTGTAAGATGTCCCAACATATTTATTTATTTATTTTACACCTCGGCCTAGGTAGGTTACAAATCACTTATATATTGTTGAGATAAGAAAACTTAATAAACTAGTCCTTTCAGAAGTATTTATGTACTAGTATCGAATCGAATTCGCTATGTGGTTGCGGTTGCCATGTCATGACGGCAATAAGAATAAATTTGTCACCACCCCAACTCTTTCCGTGGGTGTCGTAAGAGCCGACTAAAGGATTGAAGTGTCACGGACCATTCATTGATAGAAGATTGATGATGGGCAGCAGCGTCATCATAGTGGACACATTAATGCGATCGCCAATCCGCTTTCCCAGCGTGGCGATTATGGGTATTTACCTCCTAATGCGTCAAATATGCTATGCTAATGGGATGGATTTGTGATAGCCTGACGATGATGATGAGAATCGAAGGAGACCACGATGCCAATAAAACCTTAGAACCTATTCACTGGCATTGGACATTTGTACTTATTTATAAACTACTACTACTTATTTTAAGTATTTTAACAGGATGCCGTTATTAGATACTTCTCACCATTGTGGAATGTGAAGTCTGAACTATCTTAAGTAGCATAATAATAGCTCACAATCTTATTTCCTATAATTAATTAGATAATTCGACTGATAATTATTCGGGCATGGTGCGATAGAACAATCCTATTCATATAGAAAACCTAAGGCATTTATAAGCATGAACCTAAATAGCATACCATACATACACTGGTACTAAATGAGGGATCACATACCTTCCTTTTTTCTTAAGGCTATCAAAAAAATCTGATCAAAGCTTTTCATAGCTGGAAAGACAAACTGGCAGACAACATTAGGTCCTAAGTACAACTATGTGTATTATTTTACATATGAGGTTCTTTACTTTTTAAAAGACCTTCCTATCAATATGATAACAAAATTATAACACTAGTTTTGACTGCTTTTACCCCTTCCTTTACATTCTAATGAGTATTACTAAACTAAATAATATACTTTACAGAAACCACAGCCAAATTGAACTAGAGTAATTGTGTTGTCTAGTTGGTGATTCAAGCAGTCAGAACTCCATGATGAGGATGCACTGCGTCGGCGATGGAGGAATTGTCGTATCTTCTGTCCCATTTGTCGTCGTCGTCTACCTCTGGCTACAGCAGCTGCTTGCCATCAGAAGGCTTGTATGCTTTGCTTATTTGCCACCGTAATAATAAAAAAGTCAAAATGTAAGATGCCTAGGTCCTACCAACCAACTACATTTTCATCACTATCATATCAAAATCCTAGAATATGTAGCTACTTACTCTGATATCCATCCTATTTGATAGCATTAGTATGACTTACACTTTACAATCATGTAAACGATTACTTAGTTATCTAGAATTACCCTATTGGCAGTGAGCACGACGCCCTAAAGTATTCCACGTGATATGTTTTAATCATATCGAGCAGTTATGTAGTACATCGTGCTCGTTATTTTGTTCTGCTGTATTATGACAGCATTTTGAATAACTAATATTACGTAAATAAATGGCTACACTGATATCTGTAAAAGTATTTTTATAATAAAATGCCCTAAGCGTGTGTGATGCCGCTGATGGCAATAAGAATACTTTGTCACCACCCAACTCTTCCCGTGGGTGTCGTATGAGTCGGCTAAGGGATTGAAGTGTCACTGACCATTTATTTATCGAAGATTGATGACTCCCATCCGCTTGCCCAGCGTGGCGATTATAGGTATTTTCCTCCTAATGCGTTTATACGCATAATTTCAGCAGTGGACTATAATAGGCTGATGATGATGATGATGATGGGCAGCACCATCATCATAGTGGACACACTACTGCGATCATCAACCCACTTGCCCCGCGTGGCGATTATGGGCATTTACTAGTAATTGGAGAGGCAGGTGACAATTAATATTATACCGATTCATTTATACTAAATATACTGAGATATGTATAAATGTACTCACCGTAAGGATGTAAATCATGTCATTAAATATTATAAAAATATTGTCATGTGTATAATCTTGTCGTTCAGATACATTATTCATTATCTAATGATGATCGTCAATATAATTTATAATTTTTATAATTTATATGTAGTTTTGTTTAACAATATAATAATTGATTCACGTCATCTGTCATTATGTCAAGTTTGCTTTTTTTATTTAAAAAAAGGCTTTTGTCACCCTTGTTTCATCGGCTTGTCATATTTCTCCATGTCATTTCTTCAATTGCTATTTTTGGCAGCACAATCTATCGATGAGTAGCGGAACCAAAACTTCGTGAAAACAATAATAAACTTATAACACTTTTTTTTAAATAACATGAACCCTGCATGCCATTGGGTGTTGGTGCCATACAATGAAATAATGTCCTAATTAAGAGCTTTAAAACGAGGTATATCTCAACCGTAGGTATACATTCATGGGACACGGTCCATACAATAATGCCTATTCTTCTTTCTCGGGTATTTGCAATCTGTTTCTGTGTGCGTCCGGCGTTGGAAAATTTCATTATTTTTTCTTTGGTATATGACATCATACTGGGATTTTCCCAAAAATAATAATTTCATAGTAAACAGTATACTTTTTGTTTTTCTCAAAATAATATAATATTAAATTATATTACTGATTTTAACGAAGTGCGTTTAAAACTTACACATTTGAGACCTTAAAAATACATTATTTTCATTTTAACATTAATCAATTCTTAAAATAAACGCATTTTAGCAGTCGAACGAGACTCTTCATTATTTTGTTACAAGTCACAAGCGACAAGTGTATAATACAACCTTCGAAAAACAAAATGACTGTTCAATGCCTACTAGTACATGACGTTTAGTTGTATTTTTCAATTATGACACTTGTAAAATCTGTAGTATCCCCACTCTTGTAATAATTTATATAGCTGGGTGAAACGAGAACTTGTGAAAAATATTGATTTAACAGCGTTGCCATGGATACACACTTGTAATACAAGGCTTGTAATGTACGAGAAATAGGCCCCAGCACGTGAGTTCGATTCCAACGTCGGACGTTGGTGATCTTGGTCGTTTTTTCTTTGGTATATGACACCCAATCTTTATATTTTATATACCTAGTATTAAGTAGTGTGACTACTGGCGAAAAAATAAAAGTACAAATCAAAATATTTAGTTAATAAATAATACAATGCAATGCAGATACAAAACAAATAATAAAAATACATGTTTGAAAGAGGCGGGCTTATCGCTAAAAAGCGATCTCTTCCAACCTTTGGATAGAGAAGCTAAGAAAGTAAAAGTTGATACCTAGTAGGTGGTGTAATTTGATTTGTGTTTTCACAATTACATCAAAGTTGTTGTGTTATGTTATGGATATTAGACAATGATATAAACATGCACTTTTCCCTCTCCTTAAAAATACAGAGATAAATATGTTCTTATATAGAAAGAGTAATCGTGCCTATCACAAAAATGCTGTTACCAGGATTTGAACCTACAGGCTACCCAAGGCCGTCAAACATTATAAAACAATTATTTAATATACACCTTTTATGTGACACATCTGGGTGCTTAGCCAAATTGCCAATCGCTAACGCTTAGTAGCGTATCGTAATTTTTCCTCTCTGTCACTCTTTCAAAGCTGCCTTTCGTTTACGTTTTAAAAATAAAATAAAACAATATTTTTACTCTCACCAGTCAAGTTGTATGTGCAAGGTAAGTCGGCTAACTCACAAAATCGCCTGGTCTCATCTGAAATTATATAATTCCCATATTAGGAAAATTGAGGAATGTATTAAAAATTGCCATACAGTAAAGCAACGTCGCCAGCGTCATGTTTAGATTACCACACAGGCCTGTCAAAGTTGCCATTCTGCCATCGTATACGATAAGCGATAAGTCACGTGATCATAATTAAGGAAATGGTCACGTGACTTTTCGTACGAATGTATCATTCTCATACATTTATTACTTATCGCTTATCGTATACGATTGTAGAGTGGCATATACTAGGCCTACTGATTTATGTCAATAAATACAGTATTTTAGCTGAATAGTAAAAATGTCATGTCAAAAGTAAGACCACGGGGAAATTACGTGTCAAAGTCAAAGTCACCAACCAAATTCTTTCCCGAGTGTCGTAAGAGCCGACTAAGGGATTGAAGTGTCACTTACAATTCTTTGATAGAAGATTGATGATGGGCAGCTACATCATTTTTTTTTTTAATTTATTTAGATAACAAACAGCCATGTACAAATTAGTCCATGCGAAATTAACATACATCAGGCCTAAAGTTTCCTATATTAATACAAATATTATACAAACAGTTGTAAATCCTACAATTGTAATTAAGTACCCATTCAAGCACTTAATAGATAAAGAGAACAGATTGTTAGGAACAAAACAAACAAAATTAAAGATATTAAGTATTAAACAAAATGTAACGAACTTGTTTCTTGAAACCCGACAAACTATGAGCGAAAATGTCAATTTCGTTAAAAGACTCATTAAACATATTACAAGTACGCCTAAAGAAGTCATCGAAGCGGACACATTACTGTGGTCACCAATCCGCTTGCCCAGCGTGGCGATTGTGGCCATTTACTTCCTAATGCGTCTATACGCAAAGTTAATAGGAGAGGCCTACGTCCAGCAGTGGACTGAAATAGGCTGATGACGTGATGTGAAATGAAAATGAAATTGTATACGCGTGTTATAGTCTATGTGGAAAGAACAGGCGTCTGAGATAGGTGAGCCCATAGATCTCATGTGTCTCAACTTTCCGAACAACCTACACGCGCCAACTTTACTTTTCTATCATATAAGACGGCTTAGTATTTGTTCCCATTGTGCTTATAATATATTTAGGTAGTAATATATTTAGGTATATACGTAGGCATATAATTGATACGATTTTAATGTAAATAAATAAACTTATTTGTTGGCACGTGTTAGTATAGCTATAGATTTATTTAAAAATATTGTAATACACCAGGATACTTAGCCAAGTTGCCAATCGCTAGCGCTTGGTAGCGTATCGTAGTTTTCCCTCTGTCACTCTTTCATATTAATGAGACAAAGACAGTTAGCTGCCTTTCGTTTACGATTGACGATTAAGCGTTAGCGATTGGCAACTTGTCTAAGCACCCAGACCTATACACACGAATTTCAAGGCATTTATTTCAATACTCTTTTATTTTTAAACATGCTT
>JALPQI010029617.1:0-11515 GCA_025490895.1 Thaumatotibia leucotreta
TCACACTGGAACACGGAGTAGCCAGGTATTGGAGTTAGTGCATGGTGATGTTTGTGGACCCATGGAGACAACTTCGATCGGCGGATCAAGGTATTTCCTTATTCTCCTTGATGATTACTCTCGTATGGCCTTTGTTTACTTTCTCAAAGCGAAAAGTGAAGTTTTTAAGTGCTTCAAAGAATTTAGAGCCATGGTTGAAAACCAGAAAAATAAAAAGGTCCAATATTTTAGGGACAGATAATGGGCTTGAGTTTTTGTAGTAATGAATTCGAATCATATTTGAAAAGATGCAGGCATTGTGCATCAAAAGTCGAATCCTTATACACCCGAGCAGAATTCAATGCAGAGAGATCCCTACGTACGATTGTAGAGCGAGCACGTTGTTTGTTATTTGATGCGCAGTTAGACAAAAGGTTTTGGGCAGAGGCTACTAGTACTGCAGTATACCTTAGAAATAGGTCAGTTGCATCGGGATTAAATAACAAGACTCCATTTGAGCTCTGGACAAACACAAAACCAGATTTAAGTCATGTCCGGATATTTGGTAGCCAGGTTATGGTTCATGTACCTAAGGAGAGGCGACTTAAGTGGGATAGTAAGTCGAAGAAAAATATACTAGTTGGTTTCCCAGAAAATGTCAAAGGGTATCGGGTTTATGATCCCGTTAAAGGATGTATAACCACTAGTAGAGATGTGTTTATTCATGAAGACATTGAAAGAAAATGTTCAGATGACAGAGTATCAGTTTCAGTTGGGGATACTTGTCAAAGCTGTGAAGAAAAGCAGGAGATTGTCACCAAAAGTGAACCTGATAACTCAGATGTGAACATTTCCATAGTACCTGATTATGATGCAATATCTGATATGGAACCCATTTTGCAGCAACCTGACGATGTAGCAGACACCACTTCGCAGCAAACCGACAATGTAGCAGTGGGAATCAGTGGAAGTTGTGGCAAAACGAGTCAGAAGGCCACCAAAGCGCTATGGATTTACTAATCTATGTACAGCTTCAAACCCAGAATGCCTCAGTGACCCTGTGACTGTTCAGGAAGCCTTGAATAGACCAGATAAGGACAAATGGATTGAGGCAATGCAAGATGAACTGCAAGCATTTGAAGAAAATCAGGCTTGGGTGCCAGTTGATAAGTTACCTTCAGGGAAAACCTTAGTGCAGTGTAAGTGGGTTTTTAAAAGAAAAGTTAACAGTGATACAAGTGTACGTTATAGAGCGCGTTTAGTAGCTAAAGGCTTCACGCAGAGGCCAGGTATAGACTATGAGGACACTTTCTCACCTGTGGTTAGACATTCCACTTTACGGCTGTTATTTGCCTTGTCAGTGCAGTTAAACTTGGACATTACACATTTAGATGTAAAAACTGCATTTTTAAATGGTTACCTTAAAGAGGACATTTATATGTCAACCAGATATTTCATGTGATGCTAATAAGAAAAAGGTTATTGTAAAACTTAACAAAGCGATCTATGGCTTAAAACAGTCATCTAGATCATGGTATGAAAGAGTTGAACAATGTCTATGTGAACTGGGATTTAAAAAATGTAATTTAGAACCTTGTGTGTTTACAAAAATGAGCAATGATGTCAAGATCATTATTGCATTGTATGTGGATGATTTCTTTGTCTATTCAAATAATAAAGTAGAGACTGACAGTTTGATATCTGTTCTAAGTTCTAAATTTAATATAAAGAATTTAGGACAGGTTCAACAATGCTTAGGCATGCGTGGTTAAAATTGACAAAGATGAAAATGTTATCACATTAGACCAAGAGGAATATGTAACTCAATTATTAGAAAAAATTGGTATGTCCTAATTGTAAAGAGGCCAGTACTCCAATGGAATGTAAGTTAAATATAGAAAAATCTGAAACTTGTGATGAAGAGATTCCATATCAAAGTTTGATTGGAGGTTTGATGTATTTATCAGTGATGACTAGGCCTGATATATCATTCAGTGTAAGTTTTCTTAGTCAATTCAATAAATGTTACACAAAACGCATTGGAATTATGCTAAAAGAATTCTTAGATATTTAAGTAAAACTAAAAACTTTTGTTTAAAGTATGTAAAAGAAAACACTCAGCTTGAAGGATTTGTAGATGCCGATTGGGCTAGTAATGTTATAGACCGAAGGTCTTATTCAGGCTTTTGTTTTCAATTATCAGGATCAGCTGTTTCCTGGCTCAGTAAGAAGCAGAGAACAGTTGCTTTGTCCAGCATGGAATCGGAGCTGATGTCAATAGCTGAGGCTTGCAAAGAGGCTATGTATCTTAGAGCTTTACTATGTGAAATAATAGGTAATTGTTATACTATATTGTTGTTGAATGATAGTCAAAGTGCACAGAAGTTGGTAGCAAATTATAGTTGTCATAGAAAAAGCAAACATATTTATATTAGGTATCATTTTGTAAAAGATGCAGTTAGTAATAAAATAATTGATTTAAAATATATGCCAACTACTGATATGCCTGCTGACGTCTTAACTAAAGCTCTATATCCAGTTAAACATTATAAATGTATTGAAGCCATGGGAGTGGGTAAAAGTCAATAGGAATAAATTGTTATAATAAAAAATTGTTGCTCCCGATAGTTAAGTTTATTTGCTGTAGTTGGGGTGTTGTGATGATAGTATTTTAAGGCTAGTAACATCAAATAAACACCTGTTAATGTTGGTAGCTCTGTACATGGATTTGTTGTCTATACTTGGTATGACACTTCCTTTTAACGATTTTGAAATAAACAGTTGTTCGTTGGCTCTCCGCTATAAAACGTTGTTTCATTTATAATAAATATTATGTATGTCACAATTTTTCCTAAAATTGATAATATTTTTATGTACATACATAATATTCTCATAGATGTATTGAGAATACAATGTCATTATATTAATAACCTTAAACTTATCTCTAAGTGAGTCTCTAGGGCTCATTTTATATATCGCTCGAATAACCCTCTTCTGCAGAACAAAAATAGTGTTAGTCTCTGAATTGGCAGCACTGCCCCATAATAAAATGCCATACGACATAATGCTATGAAAATAACTAAAATATACTAACCGAGCTGTATCGACGTCAGTTAATTGACGGATCTTGCTCACTGCAAAAGCTGCAGAACTCAGTTTATTCGAGAGATTAGATATGTAAGGACCCCACTGAAGCTTAGAGTTTAGTGTTATACCAAGAAAGACTGTACTTTCAACTATTTCCAATTCCTCACCTTTCACAAATATACTAGCCTGTTGATGCTTTACGTTACTTGTAACAAATTTAATACATTTAATTTTTTTCTCATTCAACATTAAGTTATTCATATTAAACCAGTTTACTACTTTAGAAATAGCATTGTTTACATCATTCCAAGCTTGTTGCTGTCGTTTGACTTTAAAAATAAGTGAGGTGTCGTCTGCAAACAATACTATGTCATGGTGGGTCTCTATGAGATGTGGCAAGTCATTTATGTAGATAAGGAAAAGGAAAGGCCCCAATATAGATCCCTGTGGTACACCCGTGGAGACCAATGACCCCGGCGATCGCTGTCCATTCACATCAACCCTTTGTATTCTACCACGTAAATAAGATTCCAGTAAATTTAATGCTGATCCTCTAACTCCATAATGGTCTAGCTTCCTGATCAATGTTTCATGACAAACGCAGTCGAAGGCCTTGGACAAATCACAGAAGATGCCTAAAGCATCTCGTGATTCCTCCCAGGCATCAAATATTTGTTTAATTAATTGGACACCAGCGTCAGATGTTGAGCGCCCCCGAGTAAAACCAAATTGCTTGTTATGCATTAATTTGTTTACGTTAAAGTGCTTAATTAATTGCGATAAAACTATTTTTTCAAAAATTTTGCTAAACGTTGGTAGCACAGATATAGGTCTAAAATTAGTGGGGTCTGAAGTACTACCGGATTTAAATAAAGGAGTTACTTTACTATGTTTCATAAGATCAGGAAACTCACCACAATCAACACAATGATTAAATATTACTACCAATTCAGGTGCTACGATTTCAATAAGGGATTTGACGACATGAACAGAGACTCCCCAGAGGTCAGAAGTTTTCTTGACATTGATAGATTTCAATGCCTTTATTACATCTGAGATTTGAATATGTTCAAAATTAAAGTCGTTACTACACATAGAGACGTTATCTCTTAATAATATAGTGGCAGACGAAGGTGATGAATTTAAATCCTTAGTTATGGAGACTGGTATATCGGTGAAAAAGTGCTCAAATTCTGTTGCTACTTCTAAACTTGACTCTATAATTTTGCCATTAATTTTTAATTTAGGATCGTGGAATCTATGCTTTGATCGACCAGTCTCCGCGTTAATCACTTTCCAGGTTGATTTAATGATGTCGGAACTATTTTTAATTTTTTGGGACAAATAATCGCGCTTAGCTTTATTACAATCAATCTTAAATTTCTTAGAATATTGTTTGACGTGTTCTTTAAATTCATCACTCGTATTAAACCGCCGTTCCTCATACAATGCATACAGTGCTCGTCTACGTTCATACAAGTCCGCAGTGGCCCACTCACTAAAAGCAGATGCACCACCAACCACAATCTTTTTGGAAGTGAATATTTTGTTGTAATGTTTCTTAAAAATGTGAAAGAATGAATTATACATGTCATTGGAGTTAATTTTGGAAGACAGAATAGGTAGCGTCTGCACTAAACTTTCTTTCATTCGTTCAACACGGCTTGTGGTTACTGGCACAAAAGTAATTTGTTTTCTAATGTTATTTTTCCTGATAGTCTCAAACGTTATTAATTGACCTAAATGATCTGACTCTAAATTACTGATTACTTTTTTGTTAACAGGAAAAATATCAGTGAAAATGTTATCAATACAAGTCGCACTAGTTGCACAGATACGAGTATCAAAGCGATCGTGGCTAACATTTCCGAACATGTACTCTAAAGGTGGATTTACGAAAGCGAACGTTCATTCTATCCTCACTCTACGAAATTCGTTCGTTACACAAAACGTAATTCGTCGAAATTCGTTGATTTCGTAGATATGGGGATAGAATGAGCATTCGCTCGTTTGGTGTAAATCCACCTTAATGCCTTGACAATTAATGGTCTGCTCAGATATTTATGAGCATCCTGGCCGCTCCTATATGTCTGTAACGAGGTTATATCCCGTGGAAATTCTCAGAAAGGGATTTTGAAATGTCTTTGTCGTCATGTTTATTTATTTGAAGGTTGCTCATTTAAATAATAAGCGATTTATAAGCGAAACTTGAGCGACGGTTATTGTAATGATTGACGCAATGAACTGAAGATAAATACAAGATATTAACAGGCGAATATTATGAAAATATGGCTTCTAGGCAACAGGGTGTTTTTTCTAAAATCTAAGTCAAACTGATAAGATTTTACTATGGGGCCAAGTCCGAAATTGCGGAAAAGACATACAAAGTGTCAAACTACACAATCTATGTTAAAGTATGAAATTGTAGTTTTTGTGATTTCGGGGTTGTTGGTCACACTCCCATAGTATGTTAGCTGGTACTCGTGTCTTTTTGATTTGATTATTTTTGACATAATGATTACTTTTTTTTGAAATTTTTTATTAGCTAATCTGTACAATTTATGTACCTACATAAATTAAATCTAACTAACCTACACAAACATGTGATTACTTAAAAAAAATCTTTTATTTCGTTTAATCGTTTAAGTTTGCAAATACAAGTTTTTACTTAACTGACCTACGCACTAGGCGTGGACGAAATCAATTTTTTAACATACGTTATACATACGGCAAATAGCGACAATAGTAATAATAGACAAGTGATACATACGGCAAATAGCGACTTATATTATTGTTGATTTTATTTCTGAGTAACGACTAAACTTGCAAATCTAGAATCTTTGACATTTATGCAAATTTATTATAAGAAATATTTCATAAAAGGGTTATACAGATTTATGAAATATTTCTTATATTTATAACTTGTATCGTCTAAATGGGCCTTTAAGTTACAAATCTTTCCTGTCGACATATCAAACTTAAGGGCTCTAGATCCCTAATTATCTTGTTGGACAAATACAAGCCGATAGGTGACTTCTGGCAGACGCCCATTTTCGCGAACGCTGTATGGATCCAAAATTTTTTTTTTTTAAATTTGATCAAATCATTTATTAACAAAAATATAGTAACATAAAGGGTAATTTAAGAAAAATAAATAAATAAATAGTTATCACGCAAGCACTGATGGAGATATTAGGTACTCTAGTCAGGTAGAGGAAAGATTGGGTAGGGCTGCGCCGTCGCTTAGGCCAAAGAAGTTTTTGATGGAGTTAAATTTGTGGCGCGTACCCCGAATACACATGCTTGTAGCACGGAGTATGGAAATTATAATTTTCGATCTAAGCCAGCCCATTACTACGCTGAGGGATCTGTCCCAACGATCAGCGATTGCTTCGCCGAGATGTTTCACGAAAGCGGACATCTGAGGTGCGAATATCCCATCCACGGATGTTACAAGGGGAGTAAATGTCGCATGCCGTTTTTCACAAGAGTTCAAATATTTTCGTTTCTTTTCCTCTTCGGCGGATTTAAGTACAGCTGCTACCGGACGTGAGATGTAAGAGGGAGCGTCAGTGTCTACGACACGGATATCAAATAACGCCTCCCTCTGTGCATCCCAAACGCCACGGCAGCAAAGGTCCTCCCCGAAGTCCGCAGTCACCTTCCGTGATGAGGGTTCTTTGACTACATTCCCCCAGGCGTGCTGACATAGCTCACAAAATAAGTCCCGGATTTCGTTGTGACGGCGTGTAATTAATCCGCCAGTTTTATAGCAGAGAGCGTGGTCCACGTCAAAAACATCATTGCCGCAGCCGTCACATGATTTAGGCATGGAGATAGGTGTTCTGTGGTATCTTAGTGCCAATGCATCTCTGAATTCCATTGGGGATAGGTCAAAGTGGTCTTTTCTTGTAGGGATAACCGAGAGCCAAGTAGACGAGTTAGTATGGATCCAAAATAGGTAATCGAATCTAAATATTTTATTTTTGTAGGATTTCTAACGTTTTTCGTAATTATTTGCTTGAAGATGTGACAGAAAATTAGGGTAGGCCATAGGTACTAATAGTAAACATGAGTCATATTTAAATCCAACCTACTTTTTAAACTTGCGTGTCATGTACAATAGCTGCTGAAATAAATATTGTTTATGTTGACAATATTGTTTTTATTGCAAAATCACGTGATCATGACGGCGAATTAAGACAACACCCTATTTTTGTGATACGTGTGTGGCACGATATGTACGTTTAGCAAAAAATTAAACAAAGAGATAAACTTGATTCTTAACCCTTATTTCGACATTGTCCAAAATAAAAAAATCAAATGATAAAATAAACGCTTCCTGTTTTTATGCTACAAATTGAGACCATGCGCCTAAAGAAAATATAATTCTTTTAAAATAACATAGTACCTCATGCCTCAGAAGAAAAAGATAGAGTAAAATGACTAAAATTAATTATTAAACTTACTAGACTTATGTGTTGCTGCTGTTCATACCTCTAAAAATAGCTGCTTGTCATACAAAAATCTATGAATGCAGTATTACTGGCTATTAAAAATAAGATAGTGTCTCTTTAAATACCAAAACATTCTAATAACAATTTTTAGTGCATTTTCCCTTTATGTCCCATCTTGGGACATTTGGGATAAGTTATCGAAATCGCTCACTCTTTTCTAGTGCGACAAAGACAGTTGTCTTTCGTTGACGATTGACGATTGAGCGTTATAGTTGCCGATTTATAAGAATGAACATTTGGCTGTTTAAAAATGACATTAAGCCTATCGAAAAAATGGTGACTCTTAGAGTGGGTTTACACCGAACGAGCGAAAGCTTATTTTATCCCCACTCTACAAAATTCGTTCGTTACACAAAACTTAATTCCTCGAAATTCGTTGATTTCGTAGAGTGGGGTTAGAATGTGCATTCGCTCGTTTGGTGTAAACCCACGTTTACCCTCATACTCGTATTAATAAGGATTAACGATAACTGTCAAAAGTTCATTCTTAGAAATCGGCAACTATAGCGATTGGCATCTTGGCGCACTGGAAAATTTCAACTTCCTTATTTTTTGCTTTCAATCTTTATTAATTATGACATACGTGAGAAAGTATCGATTGTTTGTGTCAGTATTCTTTGAAACAATATAAAGTCGTAAAGTAATTACGGGTTACAGTTGAAGCGAAAGTGTCGTGAGAAAGGCGTTTGATCATAACTACAGTAAAGACACTTTGTACCTACTGTTTTGTGCCTTTTCAAAGTACATTTTTAGGACATATTGCGAAAGTACAAATCAAATTATTTATTAACTAAATATTTTGATTTGTACTTTTAATTTTTCTCCAGTAGTCACACTACTTAATACTATATAAATTATAAATATTAGATGTCATATACCAAAGAAAAACGACCAAGATCACCTATGTCTGTTTGGTATATGACATCTAATATTTATAATTTACATTTTTAGGGTTCCGTAGCCAAAATAGCAAAAACGGAACCCTTATAGATTCGTCATGTCCGTGTGTCCGTCTGTCACAGCCGATTTACTCGGAAACTACAAATGCTACAGTAACGAAATTTGGTAAGGATATGTGTTCTATAAACCGCTACAGGAGTATGATACTAAATTGTAAAAAAAACCATTGGGGTGGGGGCCCTCCATACATATTGTATCTGAGGGATAGAATTTTTTTTTCAGTTGTATATAAGCGTGTGGGGTATTAATAGAAAGGTCTTTGAAAATGATATGAAGTTTTATACATCTCATTTTTATTTAAGCAAATCGTTTTCGAGATATCAGCTCTCAAAATCTGAAAAATGTGTCCCCCCCCTCTATTTTTTAAACTACGCAATATAAAATTCTAAAAAAATATATATATTATGCACATTAATAAACTCTATCAACGATTTTTGGTTTGATTTAATTATCTCCTATAGTTTTTGAGGTAGGTTGATTTAACTGTATTTTTTAAATAATAAATTGATAATGGTACGGAACCCTACGCGGTCCGACTCGCACTTGGCCGGTTTTTTATTTATTTGAAGTATATTACACTAGGAATACAAATAGCGCAATTAATAACAGGCATTCACTACAAATCAATCTCTCGGACAAATAGAAAAATATAGTTGGTGCAGGGTCATAAATAAATAAAAAACTAAACACGATAAACTAATAAACGTACACAAATATATTATAATAAGCAAATAACATTACGATAATACAATAAACATACACAAATATAGATCTTTAGCAGTTAAGTATAATAATTGGCAATGGGACAAGGTAGGTATGTACGAATTTGCACGTTTTTTAATTTTATAGACCTATAATACCTATATTTAAATATTAAAGTGATTGTTCCTTGACAGTCATGTTTCGACACATTAAGAGTATCCTCATCAGGAGTACTCTCGGCCTAAGCTAGACGTGTACACTTGACCTTTTTCATGAAATTATCTGTTCTCCTAATCTACTTTTAGAACCACACGTAAACACTATAAAATGTTATTTTATTATTGGTTCGATAGATCAAATAAGTACGATGAACGTAAAACTATATTTAGATCTAAACGGTTTCACGATGTTACCACTTTACGAGTATTATACAATAACAATAATACTAAAAGCTTTTTTACATAAACTCCCACGCCATTTTTTCTCGATTGAGGAAATTACTAGGATTACTACAGAGTTTCTACCACTCCGGAGTTTATCTGTTCTTTAGTATATTGTTTTCATATTGTAGGAACTTATGAAGGTCGCCGGGACACGCTGGACGCAGGTCGCATCTAACCGGTACATGTGGAGGTCCAGAGGGGATGCTATGTTCAGCAGTGGACGTCTTATGGCTGAGATGATGATGATGATGATTGTATATTGGGGTTAGTTTAATCTAATCTAAGTAAAACTTGCCAGTAAATTTATCAGGTAAGTAAGCAATTTTATTATACGCTGGCTGCTTTCCAAAAAAAAAATCGGTGTATTAGGCATAATTTTACATACGTTTGCCGTGTGGTGACGTCAGTAAGAATACATTTCTCCCCACCTCAACTCTTCCCGTGGGTGTCGTAAGAGTCGGCGAAGGGATTGAACTATAACTGACCATTTATTTATCGAAAGTTGACGATGGGCAGCAGCATCATCATAGTGGACACCATACTGCGATCGCCAACTCGCTTGCCCAGCGTGGGGATTATGGGCATTTACCTTCTAACTCTTAATCATCCATACGCATAGGCTATGAAGAGGCCGTTGTCCAGCAGTGGACTAATAAAGGCTGATGATGTGATGATGTGACATACGTTGGTTTAACTTTTAATGTAGGTATCTACACTTAGTATGCCTATCGTAAACTTAAATATCGTAAATTTCGTCAATCGGTCTCTATCTCTATTAGAGGTCAGAGGGCAATAAAACAATGTATTTATGAACAATGTCCAGGTTACGCCAATCTTCTTTTTTTTTGTGTACCTTTTGTGAGACAATTACTGTTACGGGTCAATTCAGGTTAATAGCTTCAAAGTTTTACTATATTTAAGTTAAAAGTATAAACAATAATCAAATATTTATTATGTGTAGGTTGTAGTTGCGCTCTCTCCGAAGGGTCCCCATGGAAGACCAGCGCCAGGGTCCTCAAGGGTCTCTCGGCGTGAAACTGAGTGTGGACCTTTTCAGTTACGCATTATAAATGTGTACCACTGTCATTATAATTAAGTTAAGTTTAAATTAAGCGTCCTGAAGTTCTATTCTATCCTATCCTATCTCACCCATGATGCTTTAGTTGGAGAGACAGAGAAACATGCTAGAAATAAAATTAGTAATAATGTATGTGCGTAACACGCACAATTAATGGGGACACAAGCCCATACCACGGCTTGTTCTGCTAAAGTAATTAATACTTGTAACGAATATATCAATAGTGTTATTGTGTTGGGAGATCGGATTCTCAAAGGATAAAGATACAGCTATATTCTATGATATTATAACGGTAATTTTATACAAAGCTTGTTGTAGAACAAAAAAACATATTGTGAACAAATATGATGAATAGTTAGGTATCGTAAACCGGGGTTACTTTGAACAATTTTGAACTTTGGTTGCATATTTTTATGAAGGTAATGAACATAAAAAATTGAAATTAAGGTATAATAATTGGGGTTTTCTCAAAAATCAAACTGCTAAATAAAAAAATTGGTACTTTAGTAAATGAATATACGATAAAAACAGCGCAATCAAAGTTATATTGAGAATGGGTTTACTTTGATACCCCTTCTTTTATGCTGTGAAACGAAAATTACAAAAATATGTTTCTATAAATATTTCTAAATGTATTAATACTATTTATGCAACCCTTGTTTAAGAGAGGTCAAAAAAGGTGAAAATTACAGCTGTAAATGACAAATAAAAGTACGGGAGTAGAAAAAACTGTAAATTATACCTTTTGC
>JALPQI010029618.1:0-10253 GCA_025490895.1 Thaumatotibia leucotreta
GAACAAAAACCGACATCCAAAAACCTATAGGGACCTCCGTTGACCCAGAAACATAATTTCACAAGGAGCATTGTGTTATATTAAGCACAAATAAAGAAATGAAAACAAAAGCTTCACGTTCTTTATACCGTGTATTTTTCACATTACATAAATCAAACCACAACTAAACGTAGATTTTAATCATCATCATCATCATCATCAGCCTATGTTAGTCCACTGCTGGACGTAGGCCTCTCCTATTAACTATGCGTATAGATGCATTAGGAGGTAAATGCCCATAATCGCCACGCTGGGCAAGCGGATTGGCGATCGCAGTAATGTGTCCACTATGATGACGCTGCTGCCCATCATCAATCTTGTAGAATGGTCAGTGACACTTTAATCCCTTAGTCGACTCTTACGACACCCGCAGGAGGAGTTGGGGTGGTGACAAATGTATTCTTACTGCCGTCACCACACGGCAAGATTTTAATGCTCTAAGCGATTTTAGAAGATAATTACAAGTAAGTAGTAACCACAAAAGTGAAAAACATAATTGAGAATCTATTAGCCAGCTATGTAACGCGAACACTAATTGGATTCATGGTCGAATAGCTATTGATATTATCATCATCATCAGCCTATGTTAGTCCACTGCTGGACGTAGGCCTCTCCTATTAACTATGCGTATAGACGCATTAGGAGGTAAATGCCCATAATCGCCACGCTGGGCAAGCGGATTGGCGATCGCAGTAATGTGTCCACTATGATGACGCTGCTGCCCATCTTCATAATCAATCTTGTAGAATGGTCAGTGACACTTCAATCCTTTAGTCGACTCTTACGACACCCGCAGGAGGAGTTGGGGTGGTGACAAATGTATTCTGAATGCCGTCACCACACGGATATTATAGATATTATAGTTGTAGGTAATCGTTGGTGACTACCTACTCATTGCATGCACAATTTTTTGTGCAACCTAACTGACAGGTATGTTTCATAAAGTAATTAAAAAAGAAACTTTATAGGTATGCATACTGTGCTTGTTACAGTGCCTATAATATTACTTTCTGGGAGCCTAGTTGTAACAGACTTCGCTTCCTTTATTTACTTAGTTGGTACGAGTTTCATCTCGTTAGAAGTTTGTTCCACATACTATACAAAAGGAGACAAAGTGAGACGTCTGGTAACATTGAAAAGTTTAAGTTTGTTATGTTCTGTTATTGTTCAAGATTTGCTTTTTGTCGTGAATGCGATTTAGTTTCGTATAGTTCTGTGTTCTCCGAATTTCATACGGATATAGCACAGATATTCTGCCGCATGGTGACGGCTGTTACGTATGAATATATATATATTTATCATCAGCCTAAATCTTCCCGTAGGTATCGTAAGAGTCGACTATGGGATAGATGTGTCAATGACTATTCCTTTATAGAAGATTGATAATGGGTAGCAGCAACGTTATAGTGGATACATCTCTGCGATTGCCAACATTTGCCACCTAATGCGTTGATTGATACCCATAGTTAATAGCAGAGCCAAGCGCGCATCCAGGGGGGGGGGGGATTCAATGGGGGCACTTGCCTCCCCTCACACTGGACTTTTGTATGTCTAGGTGCAGTTTTATCTATAAAATACTATCATATCATAGGACAGTGCCCTCCCTCAACAAAGTCCTGGATCAACGCCTGAGAATTAGAGAGAACGGGTACAGTACATTCTATGTATATTCTATGACACTTATGAATTAAACTAGACTAGCAATTCACTAAAGATGAATTTCTGTTCTCATACATTTTTTTGTTATTGTTAATTGTACAGTCGAGGAAATGCGCACTTTGCGGTTCAAGTTAATTTAGTAGTTTTGTTTGTACTAAGCACGTCCAATGTAAAGTGAGCCATAAACTGTTAAACATTTAATTTCCTCGACCGTACATATATTTCAAGGCCTTTGTGTCGGTTTCCATGGTACTTGATGAGTTGATATAGTCACCAGCTTGTTAACTCAAACATCAAATATGTGTAATAATCCCCTACCTGACAGAAAGTGTTCACAATGGCAATTTGCATGAGAGTTTTCTCATAAAAAATCAAGTAATTTTAGGAAGATTCGAGAATGCTCTGTAACTTGTACATTGCCAAACTATACCTATGTATAGACATTATAAGATTTTCATTAGATGTATAGACCATTACAAGGCGTCACACACTCGGTCAAGTCGTCGTCTCGGACTAATGTCATGCTTTAGGCAGGAAATGGGTAGGAAGTGTTGGGCAGGCCCGTCGTGGACCCGGCACTGCAGTCAACTGATTTGTGTCCTTTTGTATTGCTCCAATTAGGCACATGAATATTGCAGAACGTGAACCGTAAAATTGTATAGCGCGACCCTGGGTGGTCGCCCCGGCCAGTCTATAGAATATTGTTTCCGATCTGTCCCTTCTGTGCTTCTGACATACACCGTATTTTTATTGATTTCCGTTAAATTGGACAGGTTACTTGGAACATTAATAGAAGTTGCCTGGCATATCGGCTTTTGTTAATTTGGAAAAAAATTTTTTTTTTTCGTTTTCATACATAATAATTGTAATGGTAAGTGTGAGAAAACCTTAAAAATAAGATCTCGGGCGACTGACAGCTGCTGACGGCACATGTCAAAATAAGTAACATTAGGATGTAATAAAGGTTGCAATACACTTGTTCAGTCATTAAATTTATTTTTTTAATAACTCTCTAACATAACTCAATAACAGTAAGAGTCTTAAATCAATAGTATCAATACTTTTAAAATATTTATTTCTTCATCATTAACAATTGAAATTAATTACAAATCAATACTTGCAAGTAAATTGAAATAAATGTTCTAGTTATCAATTGGGCAGAGATCTTGTGACGGCGGCTAATTGTAAATTAGGAATACACGTAGGAATTTTGTGATCTGATGGTTGGTCACAAAATTCCTAGAAATATTGTGAAACGCCGCTAGTTTAACGAAATGGGAGAACGACGTCACCCGCAAATTACATGAATTCCTGGTCGACCGAAATAAGTTATTTCAACAGTCGTTGTTCGGTTAATTATGACAAATATGACGTGAATAATTCTGACTACCTACCACGGTTCTGCGTAGCGTTTTTCTATCAAAGATATCGACGCTGGAAAGGAGAAATTGGATAAGCGACACTTTTGAAGATATTGAGTTATATACACCGTTAGAATCGGCAAATTTTTCTGCGTCGAATGAGCTAGGTTTCGTATCCATCTGACAACTTTTGTGTCGCTTATCCCATCGGTGATTTAGAGAACTTTCGATCATTTTTTATTACTAAACGACTTGGTTTTTGACAACTTTTAAGAAAATGGAGATTAGATAAAATATAATTCAACATAATGAATCTTGGATTATTTTACCTATTTGTCATGACAGGTTAAATTTTACTTGGATATTTTTGCTGTGTAATAACTAACCATCACTTGTGGGTTAGCTATTTCTACCTGACTGTATTATATGTTCTTATGTCGTTTGGTCAATTTTACCTTTATCTTAATTTAAAATTTTAGACGGTTAGACAATATTACTTGACTATGATATCTGAACTATTGGCGTTTATCCATTTTTACCCCTACATTTATTTATGAACCATTTGTCGCTTAGGTATCCCTTTTTACCTGAATTTACATTAGAATACTACTGTCACTTATCCTAACTTGCATGAATGAAATGTCAGTCAAATAGTTAGCAACAATTTGCATACATAAATGTCTGCTATTATTTTTTGTCACGTTATGTAGAAACATTTGGCAGAGGGGTTGTCCTGTCAATTGTTACTCTGCGTTAAATAAAATGTTTATGGAACTTTAATAAATAAAAAATAAAAAAAGGTACTAAATAAAACTATTTTTTAAGTGTTATCATAACGTAATACGGTGGATAAACATACCAACAGGTACGGTTGTTAAAAGTAGATAGTTTTTTTTTTAAGTGCCTCATTTGTAGGTAGGTACTAACTATTGTCGGCTCAATAACGAGTTATCCTTGTTGATTTTGCATGTTTTAAAATAAAGAGAAATGATCTCAAATAGAAAAACAAAATATATTTGTTTTTAATACTTAACAATAACTATTACTTACTCACATACTTACCTACTTTTTGGAATAAAGTTATAAAAATACCTAAAACAGTGTCTTTCTTTTTTCACGTGTAAGTAAATTCGTTTACCAGTCACGGAATGTTACTCTTGTAATTGAAATGACTGACTTCTAGTCTAAAATAGTTTCTCATTTTAAGTATGTGGATATTTCTTACTGATATATTTATGCTATTTTTTTCAATTTATATATTTTTACCCGAATATTAAATAAGCCACATCGGCAGTTAGATCATTTTAACATGATGAATTTGTTATGTAAGTCTCGGGTGGACTTTTTTACCTTCCTTATTTCTTTTACAACGTGTTGGTTAGATAATTTTACCTGAATCAATTTTTCCAACCATTTTGCTTAAGCGACAGTAAATCCTTAAATAACACTTGAATACGTTAAATAATTAAAACATCACGTAGAAAACATATTTATGTCCATAAATAATGCTTCAATTATTTGATTTGGCCTGCTAATTCATTTTAATGATTTTTTTTCGAAAATCTCGGCGGTTTTTTGCCTCTCCTGTAAAGTACGCACTGTGTCGCTTATCCAATTTCTCCTTTCCAGCGTCGATATGTATAGGTAACTTTACGTACAGTCGCCATCAGATATATGGTAGCGTCCGGAGCGCTCAAAAATATCTGAACACGCCTTTATAGTTATGACAATGAAAACGTGTTCAGATATTTTTGAACGCTCCTGGCGCTATGATATATCTGATGCCGACTGTACTTACACAGATAAATCTATGGATTATGCAGCATATTCCTTATTAAATACCTTTTTTTTTACAATCAAGACAGCATTGCTCTTCTTGTGCACATTTAATATTAATGAGTACAATGAAGCATGTCATCGTCATATTAATTTGTGAGGCTTTAAAGTCCTCTTTGTATAATATACACACTTAATCGGATTATTTGTGTTGACGGAATTGTATCGCAGTTACAATTTCAATCAACTTTCAATATACCTTTTTGTTCTGTGGGGAAATGTGTTACGCATAGGTACCACCCGGGCGCGGGGGACGGACCCGGGTGGTTATGTGGGACTCCCAGGGCTAATGAGGCCCTGGTCTACCCACTAAAACCCCACGGTCTGCCGCCAAGACGCTTTAAGGCGAGGTCACGGGTACGCCTGAGCACACTTCCACGACAACTTTCAATATACCTAGCCATTATTGAAATTAGCTTTACAGTAATTTTACTATGATATCTGAGAAAAAATAAATAGGTACTTCTTTTATGTTATAAATATTAGATGTCAAATGCCAAAGAAAAACGACCAAGATCACGAAATAAGATAAAATAAAATTCAAGAAAATTATGACTTCAAAAAAATCAAAAAAGTCCAAAATAACTAACCGTAAGGTTAACTTGGTACTTATACAATACTTATTTTATATTACTATCTAAAAAAAACTGCATTTAATTGATTGTTCCGTCCACGCTTGTACGCGCTTTATTATATATTTATCAGTGTCATTTTACTCATTATACTATACAGGCACTCGGTTAAAGATAAGTATACCTTATTTATTCCGTACTTGTTTCACAGTTTTCTATTAGTTTCATTACATTGTCATAATAGTTAAATGAAGTATTTTTGTCACAAACCGAACATTTTCGGAGAGCCTATGTCTCGAATATAAATCACTGGCTTATTTAAGTACTGTACAATTTTACTTAATAATATGTAGCTGACGGTAGTACACGTCAGAAAACAAGAAGGAAAAATTGTTTGAAAATATCCTTTTAAATGGTAAACTTGTAACCCTTGACCCTTTATATCATTGGTCAGTCATCAAACGAGATTAAGCGAAAGTTAGCAAAACAAGTAAAATCAAGCTGTGGTTTTCTAAAGCTCTCTTAGAATTGTAGCGCAGTCACCGGGAAAGTTTGGGTAACTTTTAATTTACCATCCCAGAGACTTAAAAAAGCGCACAATTGGTGCCGTGTCAGGGCGCTATCCCATATATTTAGCAATATACAATCGGCTTAAATCTGTCATAAATAACTAATATTACTATGAAATGATATAAGAGGAATAAACGAGTCAAGTTGACGTCAATAGGTATATTTGGGCGGATGTTTTTTAAATATTGGACTTTTTTACATTTTTTCTACTCAGAATCACGAGCTCTTTCAATTCCGATAGAAATAAACGGTGTCCCAAAAAAAAATCCATTGAGTTACTATTTTTCATACATTTCCTTCGACCGTAACTAAGACAAAATATGGAATTTTTGGGACACTTTTCTGCTAATGAGGATCGAAGGAGCTCGCGATTCTAAGTACAAAAATATAAAAAAATCCAAGTTTAGAAAATTAAACAAACTACAACAAAATAAAAATCTGCCCATTTATGTTATTGACAAAGCTTTTTCAACTACGAACAAATAAAACATGGAAGCCGCACGCCATATTAAATTGCCTTTCAAAAACGGTCCTGAATTTTAGTTGACGAGTGTCAACCCCTCTACAAAACATCACGGTAATGAGTGTCAATATCAACCTATAAAAAATTAAACCGCCATTTTAAAATAGTTGTGATTGGTCCATCAAAGTTTTGATGGCTATACTATAAACATATGTCAAAGATGTTGCGCCGAAATAAGCGCGGTGTTAAGAAAAGCGCTATGTCCAGCCCATCTTGGCACAATTGAACAATTGCTTTTGGGGGCATTTTTGAGCTGGCGTTAGACGTCCATGTTATATATGGTCGCAGTTTTTCAATCAGCATGACGGATCATCATGCCCATTCGCAATGGGGGTTGTCCTTATTCGGTAAGTATGGTTACTATAACACCGAGGACTTATTTTTGTTGCGTATTAAGGCTTCACTCAAGAAATGATACAAATATTACGACGTAGGTATAGTTGACGATTTCTAGGAATTAACATTTGACAGTTTAAAAATGAGCCTTATATAGGATATGACGTTAAGACTATTGGAAAAATGGTGTGTCTTTTATTACCTTACCCTCATAATAATAAGTATCAATCTATAACTGTCGAAAGTTTATTCTTAAAAATCGGTAACTTTAGTCTTTTGTGCAGTGCTTTAATTATATACACATTATTCGGATCCATGGAGTGAATCATACAGCAGGTAGAAAGGGATTTTTTTATTATATTATTCTTATATATTTCTTTACATATTCTTAAAGGTCGTAGCAGGATTAGTGCTCGTAGCTTTGGTTTAATAGGCCGTATGTTATATTGTTGTTATAACTACGAGTGTACGAGTGACCGCTCATTCATAACCATGACCGTGCCCTGTAAATTAGTTAATATATACATATACAGCGTGTTAACATGATGCAGGCTTTTATTTGAACCGAGGATTGAGATGCAGATTCTTAGCCAAACCATGTGCATTATTTGTTTAAAAATCCTAATTTTAAAAGTTATTAACTTTCTAAGAAAAGTTAATTGAGAAGCAATGTACTTCAAAATAAATAGTTAATTGGCACTTGACAATGACAGATCGCAGCCAGTCGCAACGTTTGACAACTAAGCAGTACACGCGTTACATTGATCGTTCGAACGAAATTAAAATAATTGTTCAGTTAATTTAAATATTTGTCAACTCTTAATACTCGAAAACGATTTCCAGTAATGCGTATTATTACCCATTTTCGTAAAAGCCTGGGTCATGGTAACACACTGTATATGCGATATAATCCGTTGAATAAGTTTTATTTCCTAATACTTAGGTTTAAAAAAATATAAAGCAGCCTATAAAGGTCATTTATAACGACATTAAGCGCGAAAAGTAAAATCAGCTGTTCCATACAAAATAGCTCCCACCCGGGTTAATAGGATATTACAGGCTATCTGCGTCAGTTAGGAGCTAATTTCCGCCCTTCATACACACGATTGCCCATTGTTTGAAATGTCATCAATCATCTTCGATGCCATTTGAAATGTTAGTCGCATTCATAATGATTTGTTTTCATAACATGGAACTGGTGTTTGAATGGATAGGAAAAGCAGATTATTTCATGCTTTTTTTTACAAAATGTTTTTGTTCTTAATGAAAAAAAAACCCTATTTAGATAGATATCTTAAAAATAAAGTGGGAATTATCTGTCCATTCCTCTCATACTGAACTTTTAGGTCAGGTTGGTATACTTAAAACTGTCCATTATTTTGTTTGGACATAATTTATAATAGCAGCAATAATTTATAACTATACGGCTTTATGAACATGTTATCAAGTAGACATAAATATAAAAAAAATCTAAATGATCCTCCGTAATACGTTAATACTAAAATGCTGA
Source organism: Thaumatotibia leucotreta (assembly GCA_025490895.1). Lineage (NCBI taxonomy): Eukaryota > Metazoa > Arthropoda > Insecta > Lepidoptera > Tortricidae > Thaumatotibia > Thaumatotibia leucotreta. Next base: position 8,407 of record JALPQI010029618.1, read on the forward strand.
CAGGATTCTTGTTAGTTGCCAATATAGTATCAAAAATATGTCCAAATTCGAAATAAATACTTTCTTACATTACAACATGATAAAAGTTTTGAATTTAACCATTTAACAAACAAGACTCGAAAAATCGTGGATTCAAGTCTCAACGCCATTATAGGTACCTATAGGACGAAAAATTCTGTACAAGAAATAAATACAAAAAGATAAATAGTGATACAGGGTGGTCGCTTTTGAGACCGGTGCCCTATAAAGGGTTAAACTTTCGTGAGACATAATAACTATAAACATAACTAAACGGTTAAACTCATGTGTATTTAGTCACTATTACGCGTGACATGTTTCGGAGAGCCTAGGTCCCAATTATCAAGCAATGAGCCCGCGTTCAAGCGTCGCGACTCACACGTCCCGCGTAATGACAAAATACCTACACGTGACGTTAACCGTTTAATTATATTTATGATAAAAACCTACTTAAAAAGTGTAAAAATAAGACAATAAGTGTTATTTAATTGGCAGTTGATACCTACACGTTACATACTCGTGAACACATGACACAAAAATACGAACATGATATAAATATATTTACTTCTCAGAATTCTGGTGGATAGTATCTAAGTGGAATTTTAAGTTCAGTAATTTCAGAATAATATTAAGAACAAATATCTTTCCTTAATAACCTGAATTAATGATAGCTTTACAACACCTCAGGTAAATATTTGACTAATATATAAATTATTTGTTAAATACAAAAAGACGATTTTATCATATTTCGAATAAAGAAGGTACTAGGTACTGACTAGGTACGTAATAAATAAATGTAATAATTAAAAAGTTAATATCATTGAATAGGTCTCCTAAAATGAATAAGGGTCTTGAAAAAAGTTTTTTTCTTACGTCAATATTTTCGGAGATAATCGCTTTAGAAGAAAAAACAGTGGTCCCCCCCCCCTCTAACCCCCTAACTTTTGAACCTAAATCATGAATAGTGGGCTTATAGAATACTTTAAAATAAAACTGTTTCGAACATAATCGGCCCAGCCGTTTTTGAATAACTACGGAACCCTACACTGAGCATGGCCCGATATACTCTTGGCCGGTTTTTGTAAATATTAGTAAATAGTATGTACCTACCTTGAGTCGTAAAATATTAAGTGTCAAAATAAATTCATACCGGGCTATATATATACATTATCATGAATCGTATAAATCTCAGAATCCTATATTTAATAATCGATAAAAAAATTCTTTGATCTTATTTTTCCATGCCAACGCTTTGATATGTTACTTAGGTACACGTACATGATCAACGGTAAATATGAGATAGCTAATGGAATATTCTTAAATCCAAAAACCTGCACAAGCAATCAGTGCCTAATATTTTTTATTAGGAGTGGTTCTCGCAAATTGATTTAAAAAAGTATTTTTTCTTATTGAGTTATTTTTGCACTGAAGTTATCTTTATGGAATAAATTTCCTATTCATTTTCATGCTTATGTTATTCATATTGAATTACAAAGTGCAATGTGTAAGTACTGGGCTACTGGGTGATTGTTTATTCGTAAACAAGAATATGGTTTTCTAAAACGAGTTATTTAATGCTCTGAGCGTCACTAAAACTGACATTTTTTTTTAAATCTTTTTACGTAATATATCTTGATTTTTTTATTTTTAAAGTTGGTTTTGGGATATAAAACGGCTATTTAACGTATTTAATAAGATAACAATCATATTTTTTTATACATTTTTGTGATAAATTACAAAATTGGTATTCGGTTACTGCAAGAAAAATGACTAGATATATGTACAATTCTAATCGTATTTTACAAGTGTTTTCAGAACTATTGTTTTAA
>JALPQI010029619.1:0-13374 GCA_025490895.1 Thaumatotibia leucotreta
ATTATGTACCTATTTTGTGGTTAGTTTTAACTTTTTACATACATATGTATGTAAAAAGTTAAAACTAGCTTGGTAATGTGTCGAACCTATGATATAACTTGAAAATAACTAAACAGATTGGCTTAAAATTTGATATGTTTTTCAGCTCTTCATATCATTATAGTCTTTATACCATAATATCGCCGAAAAACAGAGTGATTTTCACACTTGGATATAACACTATTATATGTCTACACATAGGTATAGGTAATATTAGTAACGATTTGTAAATTGTATCATCGCAGAATGGGTGTAATCATGATTAAAACTACCTATAAAATTGTCCATTACGACACAAGTGCGAAAAACGTGAAATCCTAAACGAGTGGCGATTTTTTAAAACACGACCGATAGGGAGTGTTTTAAATCGACACAAGTTACGAATTTCGTTATTGCACGTGTCTCGTAAGACATTTTTTAGTACAGATGGCCCTCCGAAGTTTTGAACCTAACTTAAAATGACCCACTTCTCACACTAGAGCCTAAAAATGCACCACCTGTACTAAAAAATATAATTCTGCCAGTGTGTGTATTTTTAATAAATAGGAAACGAAATATTTATATTTTTTATTCAGAATAATTAAAGTCAGACTTAAAAAACTCATACAATGATTCATATTAATGATTCATACTATTTGTGCCATAACACATAAATCACATAATAAACTCATCTAATGCAGTTTTTATGACATTGTCTCTTTCGCTGTACTTATCTTCCACATGAATGACATGGTCAGTCATTGATTTCCAATCTGAGGCAGTTATACTCGCGAACTTTTTTCTTTCTTCTCCAACTAGCATAACTTTTCTACCGTATTTTTGACAGCGTTAACTCCTTCAACCTCTCCCAGACTTTCTGGTAAAAAAAACAAATGACCATTTTAAATCAACCTAACATTAATACAAACTTAAATCTATTATAATCGATAGTATATTAGATAATGAGTACAAGAAAATTTATTGAATAAAGGTAAGTATCAAAATGGTACTTCGTACTAACCTAGGAACACCGATATCGTGTGTAAACACTCATGTTTTTCCTTTTAAGCGATGATTTTCTCCTGTTGTTTTTCTTTATATTTACTTATTATAGTACGCAGCAGCTTACGAATATTACTTTTCATAGTATTTTTCATCATAAACACCTTAAAACGTTGCAATTGTGGAAAGCGAGCAATGGGTGTCAAGTCGAACGAAAGACAGAACATGACGTTTGACAAATCAGCTTGTGATGCCATATGAAAAGTTCCGTAAAAAACTCATTCTCAGCTTTCGTTAGCCAGACTCTAATGTTAATGTTGAATACTACATAAAGAGTGTAAAACATTTTAAAATATTGAGCTATTTCGAGGTTTTTCTAAAAAACCGGTTCCGATCCCTGGTTTAATGTACGGACTTCGTATTCTCTAACGAAAAACAGCGACGAACCCGCCCACAAGCTCGCTCACAGCCTCGATTCCTAATGTCAAATAAAACAGCTAGGATTTTAGACAAGGCTGTCTCGACGACGAGCTTGTTGACGAACGCAGCGTCGAATGTGTGAATAAGAGAATATCATAGCTGTCAAGTGTCAACTCGGGTTATATTAGCCCGTGTAATGAGTAATTGAGTTGATTCGTTTCAGAGTCAAGAGTATTTGGTTGATACAGTTTATTTTATTCTAATATTTAAAGTATCTACTGTAAGAAACAGAGTTATGTTTTCAAAATGACGGGCGTTTGTCCGATCCTTGTTCATCAAATGACCAAAGACGAAGGTCACCCTGTATAACATGACACAGGTCTCTATGTTCTTAATTCGAAAAGGTCGTACGTTAAATAAATTTATATAAAGATACGCCATTCTTAAGCTATACATATAAGGGTGGGATCACAATACGAGATATTGAAGGCTAAAGCTTAAGGCTAGGTCACAATTTATTTGGATGGTGCCAATTAGTCTAGACCTAAGGAATTGTTATTAAGGTATGTCACACATGTATGTGGCATGCGTGTAGCCCAGAGAACTATAAAAGTATATGTATTTTACGTGTCAAATGGGACAAAAAGGCAGATTGTTAAGATTTTTTAGAGCACCTTGGCCGTTGCTATGTAACTGAAACTTACAACACCACATGACATAACCAGGCTATCTCAGTCCACTGCTGGACGTAGGCCTCTCCCACTAACTATGCGTGAACGCATAAGGAGGCAATGCCCATAATCGCCACACTGGGCGCGATTGGCGATCGCAGTAGTGTGTCCACTATGATGACGCTGCTGCCCATCATCAATCCTTAATAAATGAATAATCAGTGACACTTCCGTCCCTTAGTCGACTCTTACGACACCCACGGGAAGACTTGGGGTGGTGACAAACGTATTCTTACTGCCGTCACCATACGGAAAGTTACAACACAAGAAGGAAATTGAGCTTAAGTCGCATCAAAATCGGTTGCTGCGTAGTTAATACATATAAGCATACATTTGATATGATATTCTCTTCAAATCTACCTCTGTACCGATCCCAAGCCTTGTTAAAAGTATAATGGCAGTCACATGTGCGCGTAGGTTTCATTGTGCCTGATTCGACAACGTATATGACACTATGTACCTATTCCATGTATCGAGTACATAATACTTTCAATATCAGTGCTCTTATCACAAGTTTCCGTGATCATTACAAACTTACCCACTTATTCATAAACGTTTGTTAACTAAACAAGCCGCTAATAATTGTTTGTCTCTTTCGGTCTTAACGATGTACATAAGAGCAAAAGGGAATAATAATTATTAGCGGCTTGTTAAGTTAGCAGACGTTTATGAATAAGGGGGTTAAGAGTTATTCTACAGTGTGTAAATCTAATAGGGGCGATCAATTAAACCAGGCATGGGATTCATTAGTGTAATCATGGATTACAAGGATTTTTTAAAGTTACTCTTAATTTAGAACCCACAGAATTTTTTTAAGATTATCGGAGCAGCAATGTAGGTACGAACATTTGTTATTGTTGATATGGCAGGTATGTCATATGCTTTTGAAATTAGCTGTCAACGAGTGCTTAACTCGCGTACGTTGCTCTACATTGCGCGCTGAATTATTTAGTATGGAAAATTTTGTTGCTTTAATTTTAAGTAAAAGTTATTTGAATGTACTTATTATGTCGTAAACTAACACCCGTTAAGAGCTTCGCCCGTATTAGACTTACACCCTGTATATATCCATACGTCAAAAGAAAACAAAAAAATGTAAACAAAAATGACAGGTTTTCCATAGTATTTGACGTCTTAGATACATCTATCGTGAATCGTTAAACACGTTCGCAGATAATTATATTTTTACTTTAATAGGTACTAACAGGGTCAAAATTCTTATCGTTGTCTTGTTTCATACCACTCTGTCACGCTTCTAGTTGCTGTATCGACTCAGTATATAAAAGAAATCCATTGCACTTGTATTTCTTTTTCACGCTCGATTTTAATCCATACATCAAAAATTGAAAGCAAAACTTCATCTCATACAAAAATAACAACGTGTCACGTTTTTAACGACACAAAATAAGACAACGAAAAGAATTTTGACCCAAAAATACCAATATTTTTACAAAAAATGTATTCGAACTCAAGGTTTAAAGTTTTAAGTTGAAGCTAAAACCAATATCGTGTCCTAAAAGCGCGTGATTACGTTTGTTTATATTTTTGCACTTGACTGTATAAATGGAGTGTCAGAGGGTTTTAGTAACCGGCGAAATCGATAGATTGCGAGTTTCCCGATAGTAAGGGTCTAAGGGCTCAGTATATCGCTTAGTATAGCTTCAGTAGTGGACATGCAAGGACGTAGGCAGTGGACGGTTGGAGTTTAATAATGGTGTCAAGTGTTTGACGAATAGACTTCAAGTTTATTAACAGTAAGTGCAAATTGTGAATGTTAGTACCAAATTCAATTAAGCCTAGTAAGTACACCGTACCCCTGGCTAGTACGTCGCAATATGGTCTTATTTTTTTTATCAAGCTATAGATAGATAGATAGATAGATAGATAATCATTTATTCATCACACAACTCAATAGTTACATTCAAAATATACATTGTGTACATAATATCTGCACTACTAACAAGTGTAACTAGTTAAGAATTTGAAAAATTAATAATTACATGCCATAATTTTCACACTAACATTTAATAAAATTCACTTATAGTATACACTGTCTTGCTTAATAATAGTTCTTTTAGTTGAACACGAAACACTGTCAATCTTGATTCTCTTTTGAAATGTTCCGGTAATTTTGTTTTCAAGCTATAAGATAGATCATTCGGTATTTTATTTAATATTTATATCCAAAGTTAGGATACTAGGTACTAGGTATTCTACGAACAAATAAAACATGGAAGCGGCACGCCATACTAAATTGCCTTTCAATAACGGTCCTGAATTTTAGTTGACAAGTGTCACCCCGTGTTCGATGCATCGCGGCAATGAATTTCAATGGCAACCTATAAAAAATAAAGCCGCCATTTAATTTTTTTGTGATTGGTCCATCAAAGTTTTCATTGGCAATATTCTACAAATATTTGCCAAAGATGGTGCGCCCATCTTGGCACAATTGAACAATTGTTTTTGGGGGATTTTTTGAGCTGGCGTTAGCCATCCATGTTATATATGGTCGCAGTAGGTATTATAGCTATATTTGTGATAGCTACGGTCCCATGATATTACTTTAATATGTAGACAGCCTCCGTAGCCTAGTTGGTAGTGACCCTGCCTACGAAGCGGAGGGTGTTCAATCAGAACTGAGATACGAGCTTTATCTCAAATAGGCATTTGTTACTTAGTGAGTTATGATTAGGGATCGGAATAACGGGAGAAAAACTTTAACAAAACTTGTCAAGCGGACATGAAAGAGCACATACATCCATGAAATATACATATCTACACACTCAAACATTGTCAGTATAAGAGTTTGAGATGATTGAAGTGTTTTTCTGGGATAAAAAGTTCCTGTATGTCAGTTTTGAAGTTTTGTTAAAGTTTAGCGACCATTGTTCCGATCCCTAGTTATGATTGTCATTTGATTTATAATGTCCCCAGGTGTCAGTGCTGCAGACCTTCGCCAAGTACAAGAGTCAGTTCAACGTGGACCTGGGCGGCGAGCACGGACGGACAGCACTGCACTTCGCAGCCATCCACGACCACGACCTTTGTGCCAGGGTGCTGGTGAGTTGGCTGAAGAGAATCTAAGGTCTGCAGACCTTCGCCAAGTACAAGAGCCAGTTCAAGGTGGACCTGGGTGGCGAGCACGGACGGACAGCGCTGCACTTCGCAGCCATCCACGACCACGACCTTTGTGCCAGGGTGCTGGTGACTTGGCTGAAGGGCATGTAAGGTCTCCAGACCTTCGCCACGTACAAGAGCCAGTTTAACGTGGACCTGGGCGGCGAACATGAACGGACAGCGCTGCACTTCGCAGCCATCCACGATCACGACCTCTTCGCCAGGGTGCTGGTGAGTTGGCTGAAGGGCATCCAGGATCTCCAAACCTTCAGTTGACGAGCAAAACTAACTATTCTCACTAAATAATAAATCGTCATCATCATCAACCTATTTCAGCCTTCTTCTGGACGTAAAAGCCTCTCCTATTACCTATGCATATGGATACAAACAACAATCAAATCTCCATACAAATTTTGATACCAAGTCGGCACGCGTACCCACTTTCTCAGAGCAGAAATTCTGTACAGCAGCGCATTTCAGGATTATGAAGTGGGGTCAGAGTATTTTATTCACCACTATCGAAAATCTATTTAATTTTAAATATTAAATGAAGGGTCCACGGAAAAAACATGTCCAGTGCTTAAAAAATCAGGGCAACACCTTATTCTGTTAAAAGTAAGGTGTTTTTTTTCTGTAATTTGAATTGACTAGACATGTTCTTTCCGTTTACCCTTCAATCGTTTACTGATGCTTTATTCTATAAGTCACTCTTACACAATATCCCCTTTATTCTGCAACGTTTCCTAACTTAGCAAGGCTTTGAGAATCGTTTGTCAATTTCAGTCTTATAGACATATTAACAAGACTGATTATCGGCTTGTTCAGTTAAGAGACGCTTAAAAATAAGGGGATACCCCATGCAGTGTATTTACCGCGACCCATCAATTTTCTTTCAAAATCAAAGCAAAGGGTCGTGATAGCTAGATAAACGTACCTATACTTTCAGAGAATCTCTGAAATATCACGTCTACAATCCCCACAGATCACTGACCTTGGCGCAATCTGCAAGCGGCCCTGCAACAACGGGTATTACCCCATACACGAGGCGGCGAAGAACGCCTCCTCCAGGACCATGGAGGTCTTCCTTCAATGGGGAGAATCTTTAGGATGCACTCGGGAGCAGGTATTGACACTAATTTATGTCCTCTTCAGACGTTTACCCTGAGGAAGCTTACCGGAACTTTGAAGTTCGTAAATTACGAGCATTATACACGGTGTTACGCGAGCATTGCGAAAGATTTTAACTATGCATTCTAGACATCAAAATAAACAAAAAATATTATGAGACCTGATGTCAATTCCACCAAAAAAACATTTTTTTTCTTTTTTTTTTAGGCCGATTTTAATACTTTTTAACATTTCCAGTACTTTTACCATAACAACAATTTGTTTAAATTATTTATTTCAATTGTTTTTTTAGTTAGAGGTTATTTCGTCAAGTCTATTCATATTTTTTGATTGTCAGGCAAAAAGTGTGGTAATATTAGAACACGTTGTGGTAGCATTGTAATCCAAAAGAAGTTAAATGACGAGTTACGTCGAAAAACTTATTTCGAAAAAAGGTGGATTACCTCTGAAACCAAGCCGAATCCAGGAAATTTTATATAACATTAAAGACTCTAAATATGGTCAGGAATCCAGCATTAAAATCTTTCGGAATGCTGACGTTACACCGTGTATAGTCTCTGTCAATCTGATTATGCTTTTATTAGAATTACTGAGAGAGCTGCCCAACATTTCCGAACTTCGAAGTTCTTGGCCGGCTAACGGGTCATGGTTAGTGGTTGGGTAAATATTTGAGCGTTTCAACCGCGTAATTTTGGTGGCATCATTTTTGCCGAAGTTTCTAAACGTCTCAATGTTATACTTCGTCATTTTTATAAGGTACTGTGCCTCCTTCAAATGACAAAGTAGCACATTGCAACGAATATAAACTTTTCCAAAAATTATGCCACCAAAATTAGGCGGTTCGAAAGCTCAGATATTCACCCGGTTATATCATGCCTTTTGGCGTCGCTTTTCTCGTGATGTGACGCTATTGTCGCTATAAGTTTACTCAACATTTGATATAAAGCAATAAATTTATGGAAATTTCACCGCCCTTTCTGTCGGAATCCGGGTGTTTCTTTCCATCAATAAGTTTTGCAGATACGAGATTGGATAAGCGCCAGCGCCACCACGTATATCATTCGTTAGTTGAAGGTAAAATAAATGTAAATGAACCTGCAAACTTGTATTATTTCATAATCACGCGCTTTCAGAACATAATCTTGGTTTTATCACCATCTTAAAACCTCGTAAGCTACCTGAAGTTCACATAATATTTTTGTTAAAATTATTGTTCACGTAAAAATATATCTGCGAATTTGTTTCACGATATGTGTCAAAGTGCTATGGAAAGTCAGTCATATTTGTTTACCTTTTTTTATTCTCAATTAACGAATGGTATCCAGCATTGTGCTTGGAAGAGTGAGAGCTAGTTCTGGTTAATTTTATGCCTGCCAAAGAGTATAAAATCACTACGTCTATGCCTGCCCAATAGAGCGGACATGGAGTAAATGTTTGTTATTTCCAGATGATCTCCCTATACGACAACGAGGGCAACGTGCCGCTCCACTCAGCCGTCCACGGCGGTGACATCAAAGCCGTCGAGCTGTGTCTGCGGTCCGGCGCGAAAATATCTACACAGCAGCATGACTTGTCCACGCCGGTTCATCTGGCTTGTGCCCAGGTGAGTGATAGAAATCCAGAGCCTGCTGTAGATTGGAGTCTGCGTGATTCTTCAAAAAGTCTTGGTGAATTCGTATTAAAATAAACAGTATTACATCACTGAAAGTAGCAATCTATTTATTTATTTAAACCTTTGGGAAACAAACAGCCAAAATAAAACATGTAGATAAAACAGATTACACATACACAAGCCACACAGTTTCCACGAATGAGTAGTAACAGTTATGTTGCTCAGGAAACTAACAATAATATAAATTTTGAATTACATGCAAACTTAATTAACTAGGAAGTATATAATACAAAAGTGATCCTTATTTTTTAGCTTTACTTTTTATTGCAGAAACAAATTGTGGTAGTGATAAATGGAATATATCAATATCAGAAAACTTCTCATTATAAGTACTGCAGGCTCTAGCTAAAAATCTATTTCTTGCATATGAAGTACGCCCGAAATTAACTGAAAAAAGGTTGGTGGAGCGAGTTCGCCTGTCGGGACAGCGAATAGAAATTTTTGATAACAGATTGGGCGAATCAATAAGGCCATGTAGAATTTTATATAAAAACATCTGATCTCGAATTTCACGACGTGTTTGAAGAGACTCTAAATCGTCGGTACAAAAAGATTTAAATTTATATTTCATTCTTCTGATAAATTTGTTTTGAATTTTTTCAATTTTGTTAATGTGGACCATGAAATGAGGATTCCATACTGAAGTGGCGTATTCTAAGTTAGACCTAACAAATGCGTTATATAGTAATTGCAAAGTTTTTGGATCACTAAAATCTTTGCTTTGTCGGAAAATGAAACCCATCATGCTATAAGCTTTCGCTGAAATTTTGTCAATATGGGAAACAAATTGCAGTTCGTTATCTAAATTCAATCCAAGATCCTTAACTTGAGTTACCACGCTTAATTTTTTGTTGTTTAAAGAATATTTATACTCTATTTTACTGCGTTTTCTTGAAAATGAAATGGAACAGCATTTATCTAGATTCAAATACAATTCATTCTCAGCACAATATACACTCAGTCTATCTAAATCGGCTTGTAGCTTATTACAGTCATCTATAGATTTTATGATAGAATAAATTTTAGTATCGTCTGCATATAATAATACATCAGAAAACTTGAAACAATCAACAACGTCATTAATATAAATATTGAATAATAAGGGGCCCAAATGGGACCCTTGCGGTACACCGGAAGATACGGGAACAAAAGTAGATGTATGCCCCTTTATAGCTACTGCTTGGGTTCTGTCGCGAAGGTATGAGATAAGCCATCTTAAAAGATTTCCGTGTATTCCAAAAGATTGTAGTTTTTCAATAAGTAGAGAATGCGAAATTTTGTCAAATGCTTTGGAATAGTCAGTATAAATAACATCTATCTGATAGCCCTTATCCATTGCATTAGTCGCATCGTCAATCAATTGACATAAGTTAGATTCCGTAGAACGTCTATTAATAAACCCATGTTGCTGATTTATCAACATTGGTCGGACTGCATAGAAAAGAGAGTCATATATGATTTTTTCGAAAAGTTTAGGAATAATCGATAGCTTTGAAATGCCGCGATAGTTTTTTATATCACCTTTATTACCGCTTTTGTGAATTGGAACAATGATCGATCTTTTCCAACAACATGGTAATGCGCCGGTTCTTAAAGAAAGATTGAATAATAGACATAAGGGAAAAGCTAGCCTTGTCCGACAGTTTTTTAAAAATATTGGATGAATGCCATCTGGTCCACAGCCTTTCGAGGTTTCCAGTCCCTTTAGGTAGCTTTCAATTATAGAGGCAGTGATATTAACGTTATTTATAAGACAATTGGAAAAGGCAGTGCATTTTGGTACAATCTGAGTGGAATGGCATGGTGGGTGAGAAGTGACATTTTCCACGAAAACTGATTGAAAATAAGTATTAAATAAATTAGCCACTTCCTTGCCGCTACTGCCAACACTGTTGTCTAAGAAAAGAGTATCAGGAATTCCGCTTACATTCATTTTAGATTTCAAATATGACCAGAAGGACTTTGAGTTATTACGTATATTATTTTCTGTGCGTGAGATAAATAATTTGTAACATGTTTTTTCCATAGATTTAATTTTTGCACGTAAATTTGAAAAGGTTATGTAATCCGAAGTCCGTCCATAAATTTTCCATTTTTTGTGAGAGTTAATTTTTTTCTTAATCATTTTAATTAAAGGTCGGGAGTACCATAAAGGGAATTTCTCATGATTTGGATTTATTGTTTTAGTGGGGATCAGATCATCTATAATTCGATTAACAATATCATAGAATCCCTCGACGGCCCTTTCAATGTTATCATGTGGAAGACAAAGTTCCCAGTCCACCTTGTCCAGTTCAGCGTTTACGATGTCGTAGTCAGCTGCAAAGAAACGCCGTACTATTCGACGTGCAGGTTTTAAGTACTTATCACTCAACCCTATACAAGTCTTTACACAAAAGACCGGGTGATGATGGTCTATAGGAACCAAGGCTTCAGCATCTGATACACTGCATTCCATATTTGATAAAACTAAATCTAATTGTCTACCATTCTTATTGGGAATATTGTTAAATTGGTACCAATCGGTAAAACACATAAACGCAGACAATTGAGTATCTAGCAAAGGATATACTCGTAATGTATGTAAATTGTTACTGTTTATTTCATTTCTGTCACTAACATGAAATAACGCAAAATCATTGATAAATTGATACACAATAATGTTTACTTAATTGTTATGTTGGTAGGCCTTCAATTGGTACGGTATTGTCCTTTTATTTTGATTTTGATTCTATATTCACAGGAAGGCTAGCATATCTTGTGGTTTATAGCAACTCGCAGCCTTCTCGTGGCCACACGTTTCTTTTAAACGAATACAATCGCCAAGATACGGGTAGCCATGTAAATGTCCTTCATCTTCATCTTCTAAATATAAATATGTAAATTCAATGAAACATTGCATCCTCTGGATGACGTTTTGATTTCTAGTTATATGGATAACGAATAATTGGGATCAGTCTTTCATAAAGAGGCCAATCCCAGAGATACTACCAATGTTGGTTATATCTCTCTGAAGATTCTATTCAACATCAACCGTACGCAACTACAGTCCGTGTATCCTCAGGGTGCCCTGGAAATTGTCAAGCTGATGTTCACGATGCAACCCAAGGAGAAACTCGCCTGTCTGACCTCCTGTGACGTGCAGCGAATGACGCCTCTCCATTGTGCGGCCATGTTTGACCACCCGGATATAGTGGATTACCTGGTGAAGGAGGGTTCGGATATCAACCCGTTGGATAAGGAGCGAAGGTCGCCGTTGCTGCTGGCTGCTTCTAGAGCTGGATGGAGGACCGTGCACACTCTGGTGAGTAACTGTAGTCTGTATGTTATGTACCCAAGGGACTGGTAGTGGCTAGAAAAAACTGACCGGGGAAGTGTCACAATCAGGGACCATCTATCGAACGATATTCTATATGTGTTATCGTAGTACAGTCAAGTGCAAAAATAAGTATCGAAAGAATTCGCTCATAACTAGACTGTACCTAGGATTTGAACATATTGTATAAAAAGGTCCCCAGATAAAATGTCTAATTGAAGATCGAATGATGAGAGGGATCAATGAAAAAAAAAACTTTGTACAAGTTTTATCTTACCTGGAATAATACGAACAACTATAGCCTTTTTATTCTTAGTCGTTTTATTTAGTAAACAACGTTAGATATTTACCTACTTATACCAAAGTGTTATGTTATTTTTACCCATGAGATAGCTTTATTTTTAATATAGGAAATATCAGCATACGTCAGAAATCGTGAGCTTATAGGTTAGAAAGCTGTTTAATAGATGAGACTACTAATCAATGGTACGTATAGGTTTATCCTCCTAAGTCCAAACAAAATGTTGTACCTACACATTCCAAAACACATTCTTTTATGAACGATAAGAAAGTTCTAAATACAAAAACTAAGCAAATGTTACTATTGGGCATCAGGAGTTTAAAATCGGAATTATTTGTATGTCAGATCCGTCTCGGCGCCGACATCGGACTGAAGGATATCAACTCGCGAAACGTGCTCCACCTGGTGGTGATGAACGGAGGCAGACTAGAGGACTTCGCGGCCAACTGCAAGGTTAGCGATAATTCGTATATCGTATTCGGTAGATGTTTAAGTATAGTCAAAGGGGCCTAGCCTGTAAGTAAATTTTATAACTGGCCAAATTTTAAGGATATGATGGGCTCCTTTAATATTGTCAGTTATAAAATTTATACCCTGTATATGAGACGGCACTCCATCGAGCCCTTAATTCATTCATCAATCTAGTTGCTGTCGCTGTAGCCGAAATCGGCTTGGAGATAGCGTTGAAAATGTCGAAAAAAAATGTTTGTTTCGGGAATGTATAAAAACTTCGTTTTTTCCGTTTTTTTCGTATTTTTACAGAAACAATCAATGTCACTGTCACTGTCACTCCTTGCCATCTGTTTCAATTGACTTTTCCTCAGTGACATCGCGTTCTCATGGTATAAGTGAGTTGGTTTAGAGTTGAAAATGAAAGTGGAAAATTTTATTCCTTTTTCGGAAAAATCAGGAAAAAAACGAGCTGTTTGGAAAGAAACGGAATTTAATCCGCAAATTTTCAACGCTACTTGGAGATAAAGAGATAGATAGAATCATTTTTTTTTCGAAAATTGACTTATCCTTTTGTCCCAGGACCGCTGCGAGAAGAGCCTGGCAGAGCTCCTAAACGAGAAGGACATGACAGGCTGCTCGCCCCTCCACTACGCCAGCCGCGAGGGCCACATCCGCTCTCTGGAGAACCTCATCCGTCTGGGCGCCTGCATCAACCTCAAGAACAACAACAACGAGAGCCCACTGCATTTTGCTGCCAGGTTATACTTGAGCGAAGGAAACGTGACAGTACAATGAACATTCAATGTGGTCTACCACTTTTCGACTCTATTCAGTGGTCATTATCATCTCAGCCACAAGACGTCCACTGCTGAACATAGGCCTCCCCTCTGGACCTCCACATATACCGGTTAGATGCGACCCGCATCCAGCGTGTCCCGGCAACCTTCATAAGGTCGTTTATCCATCTTGAGGGTGCACGTCTTACGCTGCGTTTGCCTAGCACTTTTCGACCCCATCGACCATCTGCTCTGCGTGCAATGTGGCCTGCCCATTGTCACTTCAGCTTACTAATCCGGAGGGCTATGTCAGTAACTTTAGTTCGCCCACGGATCGCCTCATTTCTGATTCGATCACGCAGAGAAACTACGAGCATAGCCCTCTCCACAGCTCGTTGAGCGACATCATTAACGGTGGTAATAAACATGGGAGACTACAT
>JALPQI010029621.1:0-11968 GCA_025490895.1 Thaumatotibia leucotreta
GATATCGAGATATCTATCGTCCTCCTTTTTTGAAGTCGGTAAAGAACTGTGACCATATATAACATGGATGGTTTTTATAGGTAGATATTTGAAATTCATTACCGTGATGCATTGAAGAGGGGGTGACACTTGTCAGCTAAAATACAGGACCGTTTTTGGAAGGCAATTTAATATGGCGTGCGGCTTCCATGTTTCATTTGTTCGTAGGTAAAGAAGCAAATAGTAGCACCAGTTATTTCCTGTCTACTTTATTTTTAAGGTAATTTTTAATGCAGAAGTCAAGTGGCATCCGCAGCACTCGAAACTTTTTAATTAACCTAATACCAAGGAGTGGATTCTTTCAGCGAACTTCATTCGAAAGATATTTTAATCCTTCTCCTTTTTTAATGAAGTACGTGATAAATTGGACAAGCTTAATTAAATTTCTTCAAGCTCGTCTATCTTTCAAATATTGATCTGAAAAACAATAATTACTAGCAGTCGTATTCATAAAAAAATAATAGATGTTGTTGAGTTGTTGAAGGGTCCTTGAAAGACGGATGTCCTAAAAAGTGATTCATAAATATAAATAGCGCTAATCCGTCCCTCGAGTATACAGTGTATTATCTTAGCTGTTAATGCCCCGTTCACATTATTCCAGTAGCATTCCTGTCCAGGAATCCAATCCATTACTGGAATGCTACTGGAATAATGTGAACCCACACGGGAATGCACTGGAATGCACCAGTGACTAGAAAGACCGTCAACTTTT
Organism: Thaumatotibia leucotreta; assembly: GCA_025490895.1. Lineage (NCBI taxonomy): Eukaryota > Metazoa > Arthropoda > Insecta > Lepidoptera > Tortricidae > Thaumatotibia > Thaumatotibia leucotreta. The sequence continues at coordinate 752 of JALPQI010029621.1, forward strand.
CATTCCAGAACCGATACTGCGGCACTGGAATAATTTAGACAGCCATTCTACTTCCAAACCAGTGCTAGATCATGTTGTTGTTGCTGTTGTTGTGTTCTGGCCATTTTTTTCCGCAACTCGACATGAAACATGCCTATTTTGCGTAGTCCCAACGCTGGCCCAGTACTTGTTAGGGACTTCACATACACCCTTGAATTTCTTCGCAGGTGTATGCAGGTTTCCTCACAATGTTTTAATTCACCGTAAAGCACTTGTGAATATCAAATGATATTTCATACACAAGTTTTTAAAATACTAGATCATTGTCGTCGTTGTGTTTCCTATAGTAATAACGTTATGCTTCAGTCCAGCACTGGACTGGATTAGACCGCTGAATCACTGGACTGGAATAATGTGAACCGGGCAGTAATGAAAGTTATTAGGTCGAGGACCTCTCTTTATCTCCTTATTTTACAATATGGCGGCCATAATTTGGCTTTGTTTACTTACTGTACACTCAGTTTTGTACTTATGTACTGCTGTTGATGCCCCAAATAAATAAAAAAAACATTTTCGTATTTGGCATAACAACCGGAATTTGTTTTAGTATATTGTAAGTTTATATATATTTATTTTCAAAACTACAATTTATGTACATAGATTACATTTTAAAAATAAGCAACATTTTACCAAATAGTTTTTCGATCGGTGTGACAAAATTGGTGTGTTTCTCCTGTAGCGGGTTTGATTCCCACTTTAGCCGTGTAATTGATTAAAAATTATGAATGAAATATAAATCATTTTTTAAATCGAAATGTCTTCTTTCAGTAAAGGTGCGTTCAAACCAAAAGAGCATTCGCTGTTCTATCCCCCGTTCTACGAAATCAACCAATCACATTCTGTGTAACGATCGAATTTCGTAGAGTGGGGGGTTAGAATAGCGAATGCTCTTTTGGTTTGAATGCACCTTAAAATGTTGTGCATTCCACGAAAAAGTTAACTCTGTCGTGTCGTAAACATGACGGCTATGACAGCTACCTTAGCATTATATGGAAAGTGCGAGAATTCACTATACATATACATAAACACCCAGTTAAAAAATTAAGATACACCAAAAATCGTGTTCGTAACTTTCTTAGATGTACGCGAAGAACGGCGTCACGTACCCGACATTCTCGTGGAATGTACACGACCTACAACAAAATAATCAAGGTACTATTCCTCTCGGTAGTTGTGCATAGCAGATGTGATAAAATTATAAACAATATTTTTCAAAATAACCATTTTATTAAATATAGTCTTACTAAGTTGCAAGAGTAAAATAAAATCTTCTTTAAGCACAATAATTATGCTATCTACAAATCATAATTACTACTTTCCCTTCATGTGGCATGGGTGTGGGATGCCCTGTATGCAGTTAAGACTAGTAACTAAGCATAGAATTCTCGGTGGCACGAACACTTGGCGGCAAAGTCGCCTATTCCATATATCCCTACTGCGATATCCCCCTAGTGGGGACATGTGGAATACGTTTCCATTTATTTCTACCGGTAGGGATACATGGAATTGAGTCGTCCATCTATCCCTCCTATTTATTAATGGTAGGGCCAGATGAAATATACTCCAATCATCCCAACTGCTTTCCCCCCTGGTAGGGATAAGTGTATTTTTTTCCGTTTATCTATACTTTTTGATCCCTTGGGGGGTATAGGTGGATTTTATTATATATATCCCTACTAATTTCCCCCCTAGTAGCGATACATGGATTATTTTCCATTTGGCTCTACTCACTTGCTGTTTGGTGGGGATGTATGGAATTTCTTCCACTAAACCCTACTTCTTTTCTGTTTGGTGGGGATGTATGGAACTTCTTCCACTAAACCCTACTTCTTTTCTGTTTGGTGGGGATGTATGGAATTTCTTCCACTAAACGCTACTTCTTTTCTGTTTGGTGGGGATGTATGGAACTTCTTCCACTAAACCCTACTTCTTTTCTGTTTGGTGGGGATGTATGGAACTTCTTCCACTAAACCCTACTTCTTTTCTGTTTGGTGGGGATGTATGGAACTTCTTCCACTAAACCCTACTTATTTTCTGTTTAGTGGGGATGTATGGAACTTCTTCCGCTAAACCCTACTTTTTTCTGTTAGGTGGGGACGTATGGAACTTCTTCCGCTAAACCCTACTTCCTTTGAGTTTGGTGGGGATGTATGGAACTTCTTCCACTAAACGCTACTTCTTTGCTGTTTGGTGGGTAAATATACACCGTGTTTTTATTGATTTCTGTGAAATTGGACCGTGTCTTTTGTTAATTTCGAAAAAAAATGTTTTTTTTTTCGTTTTCATACATAATAATTGTAATGGTAAGTGTGAGAGAACCTTAATAATAAGATCTCGGGCGACTGACGGCACATGTCAAAATAAGTAACATTAGGATGTAATAAAGGTTGCAATACACTTGTTCAGTCATTAAACTTATTTTTTTAATAACTCAATAACAGTAAGAGTTAAGACACTAGTTTCTTAGAGAAATAGATAATTTTTGACCTAAATAAGCTTCCCTTTAATTTAACGGAAATCAATAAAAACACGGTGTATAATGATCATTATGGAACATCTTCCAACAGCATTGACTAGACGAGAAAACAGACGAGATTGGCGGATTGGTACTCTGCAACCCTTACCAGGGTCGCGTTTTATAAAGTTACAATTTACAATTTCGCTGTTTGCCTCTCTTTCTAGCCAATATGTGCGTGCGTTAGAGAGGCAAACAACGAAATTGTAAATTGTAACTTTATAAAACGCGACCCAGGATTAAAATAAGCTTTCGCTTAGCCAGAAAATATTTGCATACTAAAAAATTAAAAGTAGTACGAACAAGTGCTCGTTAGACCAAAATGTACGCACAAATGAAACCAAAATAAAATCAAACCATTTTATTGTATTAAACCACGGTAATTGATAACCATCGTAAAGCAGTGCGTTTCCACGACTCCTTTGTGTTATGATTATTTCTTTCGGCACCTTAGGAAATTATAGCAAAAAAAAATTGTAATTGACAATTTCATAAGGCAGTTGAAGATGAAGTTTTGTATTTGAAAGAAGCATTTGCGGTGCCTGCCAGTGCCCGAAGATAAAAATAAAAATATTGAATGAAATGCAATAAAAGAAACATAGCAAAAAAAAACACTGATCAGGTAGTTTTAGCTATAGTAAAGACTTCAGTTTTGTACAAATGTTATAACGTTACTGTTGTAACTTTAGATATTAAAGCTAGCAACGGACTTAGCGTTGAAAACGATATGTTCTAGAAATCTTTCCGTTCTAAATAATGGAGGCGTTTTTAGAAGGAAAGGTACTTGAAAGTCAGTTGTTCTTACTTCTTTTAGAGCCTAGTTGCATACCAACAATTGGATTCAATTACCTTAAATGAGCATGTTGGAAACCAGACCCGTTATCAGTAGTGAAAATTCATTGAAACAAAGGTCGAAAAATAGCAAAAAGGCGATATCATAGAACAGTTTTCATTCATCATCATCATCATCATCAGCCTATGATAGTCCACTGCTGGACGTAGGCCTTTCCTATTAACTATGCGTATAGACGCATTAGGAGGTAAATGCCCATAATCGCCACGCAGGGCAAGCGGATTGGCGATCGCAGTAATGTGTCCACTATGATGACGCTGCTGCCCATCATCAATCTTTAATCAAATATGGTCAGTGACACTTCAATCCCTTAGTCGACTCTTACGACACCCGCAGGAGGAGTTGGGGTGGTGACACATGTATTCTTTCTGCCGTCACCACACGGCGTTTTCATTGAACTAAGCGAATTAAATGCGAAGTGAGAGCATGTCACTGTTTTTGATTACCTGCGCCAGGAAAACTTTCCAATTATCACTTAATATAACACAATCCGGTAGAGACGTGCAGAACATTATGTATCTATACCTACCAAAAAACCATTGGGTAGAGATGTAAGGAATACTTTCCATCTATCCTTACTAAAAAAACCGGCCAAGTGCGAGTCGGACTCGCGCGCGAAGGGTTCCGTACCATTATCAATTTATTTAAAAAAAAAAAACAGTTAAATTATCCTACCTCAAAATCTATAGGAGATAATTTAATCAAACCAAAAATCGTTGATAGAGTTTATTAATGTGCAGAACATATATTTTTTTTAGAATTTTATATCGCGTAGTTTAAAAAATAGAGGGGGGGGACACATTTTTCAGACTTTGAGAGCTGATATCTCGGAAACGATTTGCTTAAATAAAAATATGATTTATAAACCTTCATATCATTTTCAAAGACCTTTCTATTAATACCCCACACGCTTATATACAACTAAAAAAAAATTTCTATCCCTCAGTTACATGTATGGAGGGCCCCCACCCCAATGGTTTTTTTTTACAATTTAGTATCATAATCCTGTAGCGGTTCATACAACACATATCCTTACCAAATTTCGTTATTGTAGCATTTATAGTTTCCGAGTAAATCGGCTGTGACAGACGGACAGACGGACAGACGGACATGACGAATCTATAAGGGTTCCGTTTTTGCCATTTTGGCTACGGAACCCTAAAAACGATCGGGGAGGATGTAACGAATACTTTCCACCTATCCCTACAAAAAACGATCGGGTGGGGATGTAAGGAATACTTTCCATCTTTCCCTACCATACAGTAATCTGGTAGAGATGTAAGGAATACTTTCCATCTATCCCCACTAAAAAACAATCGAGTAGAGAAGTAACGAATATTTTCTATCCATCCCTACCAAAAAACGATCTTGCAGGGACCAATGCAAAAAAAAACATATATCTCTACTGGGGAGCAAATTAGTGGAGATACGTGAACATAATTCCACTTATCGCCACGGGGGTGGAAACAGTAAGGATAAATGGAATCAATTCCAACTATCCCCACTAGGGTGGAAATGGTGGGGATATGTGGAAAAATATCCATTTTGTATGAAATAGTAGAACTAGATGGAAAAATATCCCTACCGGTAGAAATAAATGGAAACGTATTCCACATGTCCCCACTAGGGGGGATATCGCAGTAGGGATATATGGAATAGGGGGGCAAGGTTTGTTCAACTCTCGTGCCTTAAGACCTTCGCAATGCTCAAGATTCCAGTTTTTGAACCTCACTTATGGAATCTTTTGCTATCTCAGGTCTCGATATTGGCACGACAGTTAAACAACAACTTTGCCCCCTTGTATAATAAATAAATGTTGCTAGGGATTTCCACCTGATATTATTTTATAGATAAGTTATTATTTCTTATGACAGAAGTACTTAACGTTATAACTTATTTAGAGATAAATTTATGTAAATTAGTTGATAAACAGGCGAGATTTAGCTTACCTTGGATGAAAATCGATCAATTATAAAAAACCTAGGCTTCACGCCTTGCCTTCCCCACAGCTTGGCACACTGCTGGATAACGATTCCTTGAGAATAGCGGCTGCCTTGAGGTTGGGTTGCAAGGTTTGTGAGGAGCATCGGTGCATCTGTGGAGCGTTGGTTGGGGAGGACGGTCACCATGGCCTTAGTTGCAAGAAGTGTGCTGGGCGTTTTCCTCGTCACCACGCTCTGAACGAGGTGATTCGTCGGGCTTTGGTGTCGGCCAATATTCCCTGCGTGTTGGAGCCTCCGGGGTTGTGCCGCACAGACGGGAAGAGGCCGGATGGTCTTACGCTTGTTCCTTGGCGGAGAGGGCGGTGCCTCTTATGGGATGCTACGTGTTGGAGTACTTTTGCTCCGTCCCATCTGAGCGGCACCATGAGATCTGCTGGGTCGGCTGCTGAGTCTGCAGCTAGGCAGAAACATGCCAAGTACTCTGTCTTGGAGCAGGCGTACGACTTCGTACCGGTTGCAGTAGAGGCTGCGGGATCTTAGAGTGCGGAAGCCAAGGAGTTCGTAAGGGAGTTGGGTCGGTGACTTAGAGACAGGGGGGTGCGACCCTCGTTCCGGATCATACTTGGTTCAACAGATCTCCTTGGCAATACAGCGTGGCAACGCGGCCAGCGTCATGGGGACTTTGAGCCGGCTATGGTCCGGGGGGCCTCGTATCTAATAGATTTAATTAGTGTGAATGATTGACAAAGCCTGTTGCGGATGACATCGTTTGTAGGAATGTGACGAGGCCTGTGGCTAAGCTGTATGTTTCCCCCTGATGAAACCTGTGTTGTGGATTTTGAAAGACTGTATTATTTTAATGTTGTTGAATAAATGGATTTTAGTTTAACAGATAAAAAAAAAACCTAGGTATTAAAGTTTTTTTTTTTTAGAAATTTAAATGTCCTAAAAAACTCATAGATAAAATTGTGGGGTAGTATAGTAATCAGCATATTTCACTTGTTTTCTATTTATCCGCTGAAATTATCAGCTAATATGAAATGTCATTTCGAAAGGAGAAATCTCTTATCGATTTCATTACCAAAAGGAAATTCCGAGTTTCAATAATAATTGATGTTATTGCTACATTACTTCTATGTCAACTAGTAACATTCCCTGTAGAATTTCGCCTCCCTATTAAGGCAGTTTACGTACTCCGCGTCACATTTGCACAGCTGCGATCGGTATAGGTCGTCCTGGTTCTGATAACAGAAGGGTGAACCATTTGAGCAGTACCAATTGTATTTAGCGAAGTACTTTTCATACCACGAGCAGTCGTTACACGCAGAATAAAAATTGTAACACCTGTAAACAAAACTTACGCTGAACACACGCTGATGCATAAGAACCTTTAGAACCTTTGTTAACATAACAAGCCTCTAATAATTGTTTGTCCCTTTCGGTCTTAACAATGTGTCCATAAGAGCAAAAGGGACAAACGATTATTAGCGGCTTGTTAAGTTAACAAACGTTTATGAATAAGGGGGTATGTTTATAATTTAACAACAAAATTTTGCTAGAGATTTTCACTAGATGTTATTTTATCGATAAGTTATTCTTTCTTATGACAGATTTACTTTATTATGTAATGATTTCGAGATAAATATATTTTAATAAGACTTAATTGTAGAGCAATCGAGAATTAAGCTTACTTTGGATGGAAATTGATTAAAATATATGAAGCCATAGTTATTTAAGTTGATTTTTTTTTAATTTTGTAAGTCCTAAAAAATACATAAATAACAGTGCTGGGTAGTAATCATCATATATTTGTTATTTTCTAGGATCTATATCTGGATCCCTAACGTTTTTTGACCTATTTTTACATTCACTAACGTTTTATGTCCGAATGATCATTTGTCCTAACGCTCATATGCCATATCTTTAATTTTCCTAATATCGTGTGGATGATTTTTGTTTTCCCTAATGCGTTATATCCTAATTATCATTTTCCATATCAATTATTCATCCTAACGTTATATGCAATAATAGTCATGTATCATAATTGTCAGTAAGCCTAATGATCGATAATCCTAATAATCGTATTTCCTAACTTTGTATGGCCTATTGCAGCTTATCCTATATCTGTAAGCTACTGACCTGACGGGTCAGAGTATAGCAAAGGGGGCGCGGGAAATTTTTTGATGGGGGTGGTGTCATTATAACACGTATTTTTTTATGCTATCGTATAGAGGACGCTAAAATAAGCATGTTTTGTATGGACAACTTGTCTAAATTTATAATTACCAAGATATCCAAAACCAAATTTTGGGTCTATATCGGGTGGCATAATGTTTTTATTTCGAAAAATTTGTCGCATAACAACTCTACGCCGAAAAATGAATGGCATAAATATTGTTGCGCATATTTTTGCTATGCCGAAAGATTTATGCGTCGTTGGACTAAAAGTAAATATGGCGATATATAAAAATGTCCACTTGCTTAAGTTCGGGCGTATATAATTTGGACGAAGTATAAAAATGTTCACTTGTATATTGGACCAAATATAAACATGTTGCGACACTAGACTAAAAGTAAATATGGCGATGTATAAAAATGTCCACTTGCATAAGTTCGGGCGTATATACTTTTGACGAAGTATAAAAATGTCCACCTGTATATATGATTGTTGGTGGTGATGAATTTGATCCGTATATGTATTATTATAATCCTGGACCTATCGTAAATAAAGTAGTCATCTTTATATTCAGACTTGATTAGACTTAGACAATTGTACACTTTGAAAGTAGTCATTTTTATATTTCGACTTGATAAGACATAACCATTTTTATAATTTGATAGTAGTCATTTTTATATTCCGATTTAATAAGACTTAAGCATTCTAAAGTATTGGCTTTCTAATACTCTGACCAATTTTTATTTTATATGTAGACATTTTTATACATCGCCATATTTACTTTTAGTCCAACGACGCATAAATCTGCCGAAATTGTTAATCCTAACTTGGTTGTTCCTAAATATTGTTTGTCCTAATGATTTTCGTGTCTAATGTATATGTACCGAAAAATTATTGTGTATAATGGTGATGTTCCTACTATTTAATGTACTAATAGTGATTACCTACCTTTAACTAGCTTTAAAAATATTTTTTTATTCCTTATACTTAACTATTACTAAATAATTCGCCCTGTTGTCCAAAGAATTTAAGTGAACAATTTTGACCTGGGAACCGGTCGACGAAGCCCCGCTGCGCGGGGCTTCTATTTCCGCTCTAAGGGATAAAAGGTACCTAACGAACCTACCCAGGTTAAGGTAGGGGATGTTCAGATTATTTCTTTTTTAATGCGGGGGGCTTCGCCCCCCGAGCCCGCTGGTGGTGGGCTTCGCCCCCCCGTCCCCCCTTTTTTTGGCTTTGTAAGTATGAGAATGTGTAAACAATTGATTAAAAATACTTAAGTATTTAAAGACTACGCCATTCACTCCGCCCTAGTTTCGAAACCTAACCAATCCACGTCGGTTTTACCCTGGTTTATTACTTGAACATTTTTTTTAGCCATTCACCCTGTTGTTCAAATGTTTTGCATGTTGTTATTAAAATGCCTTTTTGAATGAAATTTCGGACATGATAAAAGTAGGCGCAGTGAAAATTGACAGTTCGAGTAGTAGGGAAAACAATATTTATTACAATGAACATTAGGATTATTATGCTTTAGGTCATTCGACATTCGAGTAATCAATATTAGAATAAATATGGTGTAGGTATTTTAAACGTGTATGCGCAAAATTAAGTAGGCTAAACAAGTAGTATGCCATGTAACTATATGCCATACATACTCGGCCAAAAAAATTTAGGACAATCGACGTTATGCCACACGACAGGCACCTCCAAATTTTATTTAAGAGCCAATATCTCTCTAAAATTTAAAAAAAAATTGTGTAACCATTACCGACATTATAATTAAATATTGTTAGGTATGGCTATTGATCGCGATTTGTTAGATGAGTTTCCCAAACGCAGTTTTTCCTAGCAGATAATTTTCTTTTCGCATTTTTTCCCGAAAGCGATTATCCTACTCACTTTTTTTCTCTATAGCTTATTTTTACGGTCGCTTTCTTTCTGGTTCAGATATTTTTCTGTCTGAATTTTAACCTGTAGTTAAATTTTCCTCTGCAGCATATTTTACAGTAGCTTTGTTTCTGTTTCCGATATTTTTCTGTCTGAATTTTAACCTACAGTTCAGTTTTCCTTTGCAGCTTATTTTTACAATCGCTTTGCTTCTGTTTTCGGATATTTTCTGCCGTAATTTTAACCTGCAGTTAATTTATACTTTTTTTTTATCCATAGCTATATTTTCAAATAGTTTTCTTTCGCTGTGCCGTTTATATGATTTTATTAATGTAAGGTACAGTCGGCTAATTTCAAAAATGTCTGATACGAAAATATCTCGGGGTATTCCAATATATTTTTTTAGGATTCCGTAGTCAACTGGGAACCTTTATAGTTTTGCCATGTCTGCCCGTCTGTCTGTATGTTGGAGGATAATCTTAGTGAACGGTAGTAATAGAAAGCTGGAATTGCTGACACCAATATGTAAGCCACTGATGCCAACAAGGTGCGCAAATAAAAAAATAGAAAAAAATTGTACAGTAAAGCCTGGCAAGATAGTATTAAACCTTGGCCACCATGCGGATTTTCATTGGTACTAATTAATTTTACTGGCAATGTGTACTTTTTATCAGCATACGTCAAAATTCATAATATGTCAGCTTTATAAACAGAATTAAATATTTTAAAAATACTATCTATTTTGCCGAAAAAAATACTAAAAGAAGCTTTAAAAAGAAAACTGAATGCGGTAAATTACTCATAACCAAAAAAGGATGAGGGATTTCACAGCGATCCGGGGTAACAATGTTTTCCGAACAGTGTTTGGCAGCCGTGACACTTCAAAGAGGTCTACCATGAACGACGAACGAAGTTTTGCGTCTCTATAGGCTTACGGACGTAATAACCAGTGCGACAGAGAGGTAAAATTTCGTTCGTGGTTCTGAGTAGACCTCATTATTGCCATATGAAAGCGGTATATAGCCACATGAATTCAGGGTTTAATACTAACTTGCTAGGCTTTACCTCCCGAACACCAAAAGTGGGGGATGTTTTTTTTTTTAACCCCATCGTGTGACATATCGTTGGATAGGTATTTGAAAAATTATGGGGGTTTTCTAAATTAATGTTTTGACACAGGGTAACTTTTTGGAAATAATCGCCCCGGAAGTTAAAAAAAATGCGTCCCCCCCCCCCTCTAACTTTTGAACCGTAAGTCCAAAAATTATGAAATAAATCATGAATCGCTCCATCAGGATCCCCCATTTTTTTCAAAATATATTACTAACCGCTCTATGCGAAACACGCAAATGACAATGTCAATGTCTTGCCTACTCATTGTGAAGTATTAATTTTTTATGATATAGAAGTATAGAACTTTCAATATCCTATTCAATTTAAAGAGGTTTGCTTAACAAACATAACATCGAGATATTCTACCATTACATACATTACCTATGTGAATAAGAATATTTCAAGCAAAAAAAATATATATACTACAGAGCAATACAACGAATGTAAAAAAACCGGCCAAGAGCGTGTCGGACCACGCTCAGTGTTGGGTTCCGTAATTTTATTTACCATAACTCAAAAACTTAGCCGATCCCGGTCAAAATATTTTTTCTTGAAAGTATTTATAAAGCTTTACTTTCATAATTTTTGGACTTACGGTTCAAAAGTTAGAGGCGGGGAGGGAACCCATTTTTTTAAACTTCCGGGCCAATTATTTCCGAAAATATTACAATCACCAGTGACTTACATA
>JALPQI010029622.1:0-10881 GCA_025490895.1 Thaumatotibia leucotreta
CGTTTGACATTCAGAGATTTCGTAAAAATCAATAAACAAACCAGTTATTCTGCGCTCTACTTATTACAATATTATGGTGTATAATAAATAAAAATGGTGTTAAAAAGAAATTTATTAGAATGTGTAATCCTTTTTTCGTGTTTCGTATGTGTCCTGTGCATAATTCTGAACTGCGTGACGAATATATCCCCAATAACCGGGATATGGTTTCCTTTATACATTATTTTAGTATTTATACTTGCAATATCGTTTAGTTTTAAGTTCATCCAGTGGTTATTGCATATAAATAAGCCTATCAAGTTTGATTTGGATGGTTTATTCAAGAATTATCCTCTATTTATACTTGTAAAGTATATGTTACCGCAACTTAAGAAGAGGGTGAAAGCCCTTCATTCTGAAGAAGTGAAGGAATATGATACGAATGAGCTGAGCGTGATATCATCTGTGCTGCAGAAGAAGCTGGTCTCGTCTTGGTATATTCCCTATATTTCAGAAGAAATCCGATTTCCATGTGAATGCAAGCTAATGCTTGATCAAATGATTGAAAAAACTTTCAAGGTTTGTGTTAAAACATTATATTTTCACTTAAGTAAATTGAAGCTGTATGCATATTTACCATTAACTTTTTATATATAAGTAAAACATACTTTCTTAAATTACATCAAAAGCTTAATGGAATTAAAACTAATAAATAATTACCTTTAGTAGGAAACTCAATCATTTCACAGTTACCCTTATATATAATAAGTGTCTTTTTATTTTAGATCTGCAACAAAATAGAAACCAAAGATGTTTTCATAGACACCTGTTCTATATTAACAAGCCATTTACGAGAGTACAAAAAAACATTGAAAAGACATGAAAAGTTACCAACAAGCACCATTGAGTCTCTTTATAAGAAATCTCACCAGATATCTGAGAAAAAAATGGAGTCGGCAGAGCATTGCACTAACATACTAAGGGTTATACTGAAAGATCTAGTTCCGTGGGAGCTTTGGGATACACCACACTCCGAATTGCTAGTCCGAATCTTATCTAAAAAACTGGACTCTTTTATTAACAGCACGTTAGCAGATCCTGCTTGGATCAATGATAAATTGTTGAACATCATAGATGTGGAAATGGTGGAAGAAGATATAATTGTAAAAGAGGAGAAACCGGAGCTAACTGAGAGGGAGAGTGAGACAATGATAGAGTCAGCCTTATCTACAGTTGCGACTAATAGCGCAGCGCCTATATTACAAAGAGGTAAATCAATTGGTAACTAAGAATAATGTTTTAAGTAAAATTAAAAAAGATTATAAAAAAAGATTAAGTAGGTCAATCAACGCTTATCATGAACAACACTGTATTCCAAAATAGTATGCGCTTGCAATTGGAATTCTAGTGCTACATTGTTAGCTAGATACGCGCATTTGATTTTCTATATATTTATAGGTTTATTTATTCTGAAAACCATTACTTTAGGAATATTGTTTTCTAAAATAAATAAAAAAAATAGTTCCAAGTCAATTCCCATGAAATTAACAAAGTTATAGTAATTATTTTTAATACCAGTGACTTTGCGCCTGTTTTATAGCTCCGTCTTCAGTTCGACGACCTTGTATTAGTCGTCCATTACAAAATAAATTCTTTTCCAAATAAAATAGAATTTCAATATTTTAGGCTATGTTCCTATGAATAGTATGATTCTGACAGCTGTGTGAACCAGACGCCTACGTTAGCGCCGCCTGGTGGCAGAAAAAATGTCGAAAACCCTCATTGCAAAGTTGAAACATGTTTGTAGATATCACTGAAGACCTCAGCACTCCGGCATTGGTTCCAACAACTGAATCAGCGATAGAAAGCTCTGAGCTGGCACTGTCCAGCACAGATGCCCCAGCACCAGTGTTGAGGCAGCGCCGCGGCCGCCAAGGCCGTGAGGTCAAGATCTATGACCGGATCATTGAAGGTAAACCCAACTCTTACTTTATTATGTTGCTCTGGTACTTTTACGGTGCTCATTGGTGAGTATACCTTATTAACATATCGTCTTGTCAGACTCCGTAGCCAGGTTAGTTGATAGCTTAGTAGTGACGCTCCCTACGAAACGGGGGATTACGGTTTCGAGTCTCGGCGAGGACGTTTATTTGTCTATTCATCCAAACCCCGGATGACGGGAGCAAAAATGCGTTTGTCACTAGTGCTTAGTTAAATACTCGTATCGACTATTCTATCGACATCAATACCAACATTTTATGAATTAGAAATGTATTGATCAACAGTAATTTATGCAACCGTACGTAATCAGAGGCATTGCGATCTAAAATTGATAAATAATAATATGTCAATAATACCTAGTACTATAGGACAGTTCCAAAACCGAAATTAAAGCTTAAAAAGCAGCTTGAATGTCGTTCAAAAATTCAAAGTGCACTTGTAAAGATTACTTTTACATCCTCAAGGCGAAATTATTTCAAAAAATATCAGAAAGTGTTGACTAAAAAAATTACCTAGTGAATTCATTTTTAAAATCTTATATATTTTTTGATATCTGGAAAAGAAGTGGAACTACTAGGGAAATATAATTAGCATAATCTATAAAATTCAAATTAAAAAATCGTTCATATGGATGTCGATATAATAGTCGATATTTCATTAAGCACTAGTGAAAACTTCATTCTTGCTCCCGTAGTCCGGGCTTTGTAATTTATTATGTTGCTCTGGTACTTTTACGGTGCTCATTGGTGAGTATACCTTATTAACATATCGTCTTGTCAGACTTCGTAGCCAGGTTAGTTGGTAGTGACCCTCCCTACGAAACTTGAGGTTACGGTTTCGAGTCTCGGCGACGTTTATTTGTCTATTCATCACAAATATTTTAACTTGGTTATGGTTGTTTTCTAGTACATTACGTCAGAGGCCGGGAAAATGAGGATTTCCGGCCAAGTTGGTATATATGGCCGAGCGAGCGTGCGAGCGAGGCTGGATAGGTAACGAGGCCGGGAAACCGTTTTCACGCCGAGGCATGTATAGTGCTTTTCTCAAACATACAAAGAAATACAAAAAAAAAATGACAATGTTGTCGAAATTAAAAAAAAAAAGTTTATTTGCAGGCCTAGGCCTGAAAAGTGTTATGAAATTCCATTTCCACCCCAGTGAGTCACTGTACCCTAAAAGTGATACTTCAGAGTTAAAATATTAAGGAACGTAAAGACAATATTTCATTGCATGTTTAAGAAATATGTATTTAAGTATCTGTATGTCTCTATTTACTATCCAACAACTGAGTCAAGAAGTCAAGATCTATGACCGAATCATTGAAGGTATACCCAACTCCTACTTCATCATGTTACCCAGGCCCCAATTTCACCACGTTGACAAGTGCTACAATTGTTTTACTGTTTCTCCAATCGGGGGCGTACCGGCTACAGTTACCGCTTACCATCGGAAGGGCAGTGCGTTTGTTTGCCACTAACATAAATTGTAGTGCAGGAACTTTAATAAATCAGCAGTAAATAACTACTTCATTGCGAAGCAAAATTACAATTGTCACAAAAAAACACGACAATTGTAGCGAAATTCCGACATATGCCAAACCTCATGTCAAGATTTAATGAAAATTGTACTAAGCCTTGCGACAATTGTCACAGGTTTCGGAAAATAAAAAGTACTAATAATTTTATGTTGGTGGCAAACAAGCACACGGACCGCCCGATAGTAAGCGGTAGCCGTATCCTACGGAGGCCTGTGCGGTCAGTAACAGTGATATTTTACAATTGTAATTATGGTGAAATAGGCCACTGGTACTTTTATAGTTCGAGAAATATAAATTGAATGTTTATTTTTACTATAATGTAGGTAGAAAGTTACCAAATTATATTTCACGATCTATACCTTGGACACACATGTCATGTTCTCAAAATCCAACTCCCCAACTCATTGGGTGTTGGAAAAGTTGACTTAGGGATTGAAGTGTTACTGACCATTCATTTATTAAAGATTGATGACGGACAGCAGCGGTATCGTAATGTGTCCACATTACTACGATCGTCCACTCGCTTGCCCAGTGTGGCGAAATTGGGTACTACCTTCTAATGCGTCCATACGCATTGTAATGGAAGAGGCGTACCTATATCTATACTCTGTTTGGTTTGGTGTTTAAAAACAGGTAAACAATCTTGCAGTATCTTTTTATTGAAAAATGCATATAAAAATCCAAACTAGTTACTTAATTAATCAAAAACAATGTAAATCACTGTATTTCCTTGTTATATTATGTATATTTGCTAAAACTTATTTTCTACTCGTATTTTTCAATAAAAAGATACTGCAAGATTGTTTACCTTTTTTTAATCACCAAACCAAACAGAGTATCATCGTTTATTTATTAAATTGCATAAACATGTGTAACATGAACCCTGATGGGCGTAGCCAATACATTTACATTAATTTTTATCACTACTAGTATAGCAGTGATGGTCTCATTGTCAATTTTTTTAAACTGTAACTGACTTGTGTAAATACATGCCGTATTTTTTACGTCTACGAGTATTTTGTACGAGTATTTTTTTACGTCTACGAGTCTTTTACGAGTATTTTGTAGAAATATTTACTTAAACCAGAAATTGAATTGGAGTTGGAAATTGTGAGAACGAATTTCTCTTTTTCACAGGCAGCGTAAAGACCTGGGATACCGACATGGACCTCCAATGTATCAGCATGGGTCAGGACCTCCTAGCCAGTCTGGACGGCGGGGTCGTAGGCCGCCTCTGGCCGGACCCCGAGCCGGTGGACCAAAGTCCCCCTGATAACTCTAGCAAGGACCCGCCGCTTTGGTTTGGTAAGTTCTATCTGTATAGTGTACCAGGGCAAGACCGTCTAGCCAGTCTGAGCCGGTTGACCAAAGTCCAAAGTCCACTTTGGTTTGATAAGTTTTTCTATCTGTACAGTCACCATCAGCGACCTATTGTATAACAATTACAACTAATATTACAAGTGGAAGTCTCTTTCTAGTAAGAGAGAAAGTAGACTTTCGCTAGTAATATTAGTTGTACATTTGTAACATTTGTTATGACCTGGGATACAGACATGGACCTTCAAGAATGGCAAGACGGAAGGGCAAGACCTTCTAGCCAGTCTGAGCCGGTGGACCAAAGTCCAAAGTCCGCTTTGGTTTGGTAAGATTTTCTATCTGTACAGTCACCATCAGGGACCTATTGTATAACAATTACAACTAATATTACAAGTGGAAGTCTCTTTCTAGTAAGAGAGATAGAAAGTAGACTTTCGCTAGTAATATTAGTTGTACATTTGTAACATTTGTTATGACCTGGGATACAGACATGGACCTTCAAGAATGGCAAGACGGAAGGGCAAGACCTTCTAGCCAGTCTGAGCCGGTGGACCAAAGTCCCCCTGACAACTCTAGCAAAGACCCGCCGCTTTGGTTTGGTAAGTTCTATCTGTACAGTGTACCAGGGCAAGACCTTCTAGCCAGTCTGAGCCGGTGGACCAAAGTCCCCCTGATAACTCTAGCAAGGACCCGCCGCTTTGGTTTGGTAAGTTCTATCTGTACAGTGTATCAGCGTAGGGCAAGACCTTCTAGCCAGTCTGAGCCAGTGGACCAAAGTCCCCCTAACAACTCTAGCAAGGATCCACCGGTTTGGTAAGTTCTATCTGTATAGTGTACCAGGGCAAGACCTTCTAGCCAGTCTGAGCCGGTGGACCAAAGTCCCCCTGACAACTCTAGCAAGGACCCGCCGCTTTGGTTTGGTAAGTTCTATCTGTATAGTGTACCAGGGCAAGACCTTCTAGCCAGTCTGATCCGGTGGACCAAAGTCCAAAGTCCGCTTTGGTTTGGTAAGATTTTCTATCTGTACAGTCACCATCAGGGACCTATTGTATAACAATTACAACTAATATTACAAGTGGAAGTCTCTTTCTAGTAAGAGAGATAGAAAGTAGACTTTCGCTAGTAATATTAGTTGTACATTTGTAACATTTTTTATGACCTGGGGCCCATTTCTTGAAAGCTTGTAACTTGTAATACAAGTGGAAGTCTTTTTTTGACACTTTTAAACAGAGAAGGACTTCCGCTTGTATTACAAGTTACAAGCTTTCGAGAAATAGGCCCCTGGGATACAGACATGGACCTTCAAGAATGGCAAGACGGAAGGGCAAGACCTTCTAGCCAGTCTGAGCCGGTGGACCAAAGTCCCCCTGACAACTCTAGCAAGGACCCGCCGCTTTGGTTTGGTAAGTTACAAGATAAAAAAAATCAACTGCTAAAGACTCTGGTTGTCACGGGGTTCAAACCCGCTTCCTCTGGATTGCCGGTCCAACGTGCTTCCAATTACACCAGACGACCTTCCGTCAATCACAGCGAATTTAGTCAATGTTATTGTGAAACTAATCACTAGCGACATCTGTACTTAATGTTTCGAAGGTACTACAACGTTAAGCCACTTAAAGACGTGTGTCTACCACAATCATCCGCAAATTCGACAACTCTTAGTTGCGTTGAATTTGCTATAGAGGGTGCTGTAATCAATCCATGATTAGAAAACATCAATTTACCAGGTCTTAAAACGCGTATTTTAACAATAACTTCTTTCCAGGTGAAGAAACTTTAGAACTAGAAGGTAGCCCCCCAAAAGACAGCCCAGTGAAGAAGGAACACAGTCCGAAGCCAGTGGAACTGCTGAAAGAACTGCAGAACTCTGCCAAGAACAAGATAGGAGGCCTACAGGTCCCCATACGTTTAGATGTCCGGCCCAATGTTAGTTCACGCACGTTCTGTCGCTTCTCTTACGCTTTGAGGTCGGTGAATCGGATTTTTAAGGCTTTCCAAACGGGTACATGTATAACAATTTTTCAGTTCAAATTAAAGGTAAACAAATATGGTTTTTCCATAATATTTGACGTCTTTGGCACCTCGTGAAACATGTTCGCAGATATATTTTTACGTTAATAAGGTGGAAGTGCTTGAATTGCAAAAACGAAACTTACCCCAATCGTAGATTTTTATTTTTATATTTTTTTAATTTTTTTTACCGGAATATATTAAAAAAAAACAATTTTTTTTGCTCATGTATATATACATATTTATATATATAAACAAGTTGGGAATATTTATGAATAGCTAGACACATGAACACACACACACTCACAGTCAAACTTCTTATGCACACACACACAACCACACACACATGCATGAAAAACTACTCAAGCGCCAAACGCTTCCCGACCAAAGGGACCAGGCTGAAAATCAGGGCTGGATAATTCCACCAATCTAGCATATCCTGAGACTGGTACCCATTGCCCCATATTGTTATTACTTGTATTGCATTGTATCTACCTACTTATATTGTAAGATTTTTTTTTCCTCTTGTTTGTTTATTCTTGTTTTTTTTGGGCAATAAATGTTTTTGTTTTTTTAAGTACTAGTACCCGACGCTGTTACTCGTCAGCATCGCTGGAGTTGCCATCGATAAGATAAAATCAACTATTGCGGCATTTAAACGATGATTAATGTATGTGCCTTTAATTCTTCATATCCCAACTTTGAAATAATTAGCTTATATCGAAATTATTTGCATAATTTTAAGACAGGCTGACATTTATTAGGACTGAGTGTTAATTTTTTCCATGTCACAATATGTGACATTCAAACTTGTATTGAGGTGCCATCTATTGGGACTGCCAGCAAAAGCACCTGACACTTACATGTATAATGGAGTTGACTAAGAAAATAAGCAATTTTGAGAAATTTTGATATTGGTACCCTATAAAATAAATACTATTTTAAAAAAACTTACAAACTCCTCTCCCAAAACACATGACAATACTTTATGTAGATTTATATATGAGCAAAATATCGTGATTCGAATAAATATTCTCTGTTGACATGTTACGTACTGGTACTTTTACCTTATTGCTCTATAGCTATTTCTCTTCATTCGTTCGTAGTTATATCAAAACTTGTTACTACTACACTCGATGATTAAAAAATAATGGTTTTCCGAA
This sequence comes from Thaumatotibia leucotreta, assembly GCA_025490895.1. Taxonomy (NCBI): domain Eukaryota; kingdom Metazoa; phylum Arthropoda; class Insecta; order Lepidoptera; family Tortricidae; genus Thaumatotibia; species Thaumatotibia leucotreta. The sequence continues at coordinate 8,008 of JALPQI010029622.1, forward strand.
TCTGACGTCCGATTCTCCGATCTTTATTTTTCTTTTACTTATTTCTAAAATCAGACAATTCTAATGTGTGTACAGTCAACAATAAATGTGGTCCATCACTTTTAAATTATGTTAATCAATAGAGTCGATTCGTAGACCACATTTTTTCTTAACTGTACCTACACTTGCAATCCAGGGTGATGTTTCTTCAGCTCGCTATATTGGTGTCACCCCGTCTATCGACAACAAATACCCATTATCTGTTTAAAAAAAAAGTGACAATGTCATCAAAGCGCTACTTAAATGCGTCAATCTTGTCACTTCGGTCGTCAAATTTGACACATTTATCGCCGACATATGGGTCGATTGCACATAGTTAAGGCCACAGATGTCATATATACCATAGAAATCAAGCATATTATTCTGTGATTAAGGCCTTAATCAAAACAAAAATCACGAACGCGTCTATGGTGTTACGAAAGTCAGTCTTACAAACTTTGTCCAACAACCATTAGCAAAAGGCGACAAAGAAAAATGTAGGGGCGGATTTTCTGTGTGTCCTTTGTTCTTCACTGTTGTTACACAAATTTTAACTTCACTATTATGACCACAGAATTAGATTTGGATAGAAGAAACAAGTTCATTCATTTGTATGGCGGCCGAGCATGTCAGATTTTGTACTGAAGTTGTTACTTGCCTATGATTTTAAATATGTCTCAGGCCCTTGAGTATTCATATTTTTTTGTGTTGTTGCAATTAATATTACTTAATGAGGCATTATTAATGTTTTTGTTCGATTCAACTTACAAAATTTGATGCCCCAAAGGCTGCAAGCTGCGATTAAAGACGGACAACTCAGTGGATTTCACTGAGTTCATTTGACACGCTAAGTAGATACGTTTGCTTGATCTATGGTATATATGACAACTGTGATTATGACGTTAAGTTTTTTTTTCATTAAAAGCCTTTAACTATGTTTTTAGGAATGTTTATTTTCAACAGTCGTAATGTTTTTTTTATGGCCTAGGGTGTGCCAGACTTGTACAGACTGTACAGAGTCGTATTGTTTTCTTTGCAACCAACCCATGCATGGTGACATTGCCATTGACAGCGTTCATTTTTTTTATATTTATGCACAGCGTTAAATTCTTTGAGCGTTTTTTGACCAGTTTAAGCAGATAGGACGTCGAAAGATGGGACACCCTAACATGTCACCTCTCAATGAAGGCTTTCGATATTTTTTCTGCCACCAGGCGGCGCTAGAGTATGCGTCTGGTCCACGCAGCTGTCAGATTCATACTATTCATAGGCACCTGGACCTAAAATATCGAAATTTTATTTTATTCGGAATTTTATTGATTTTGTAATGGATTACGACTAATACACGGTCGTCGAACTAAAGATTGAGCACTAAAACAGGCGCGTAAAGTAAATCAAATCAAATATTTTTATTGCACGGTTTTGGGTTTACAAAGATCTTACAAATGTTTCATGTTCTCCAAATCCTGCCTTACAAAGGCGTACAATATTTCTTTATACATCTATGTTATCTTGCATTTACAATTTAACACATCTTAAATACAATTGAGCACATTACAAAACTTAACATGTTCTTTAGGTTGACTAACTCTGCAAAAAGTCGTTGATGCTATAACTGGTGGTATTAAAAATAATTACTATAACTTTGTTAATTTCGTGGGAATTGACTTGGAACTATTTTTTTATTAATTTTAGAAAACAATATTCGCGTATTTATTTTGACAGTTCGTTAGACCTTCCGCACAGTGCTGCCATCTCACCTCCCCATAGTGGCAGAAAAAGTATCAAAAACCCTCATTCCCTAAATGTTGAATACTCTAATGTGGGAAATTAGGGAACGCAAATCCCGCAAATCCCTAGTTTCATGTCATTTGGCGTCAGTTGCATGGAGTTGGTAAATTAGTTGTACAATAATTCCCATTTGTTACCTTAAAACTAAGTTATTTGCACTAGGTTACACATTATGTGTGAATCAATTTTTTTCTGTCTGTTATTGCCATGGTTACGGTCACGCTAGTTTTATGCAAAATTATGCTACTTAAACTATGCTATTAAAACTTGTATCCTCGACCGTCTAATTTATAGTTTAAATTTGAATAACCTGACGAGTTGGCTCCACCACAGACGAAAGGTTAACATTACGTACGTCAAATTGGGTACCTTAAATTTTTTTAAGTAGCCCATATTATATTTTTTGTAGTTAGCAAACTCAAAATGAAGTTGAAAACTGTAGGTGGATTTTTTTTATTCCATTTTGTTATCCAGAAAAACATTTTTGAATCTCTCATTTGACAGAAATTTCGATTGACTAGATTAATAGAATTAATGCCTGTGCCTGCCCATGTAACGTCAATTTAAAAAAATATAAACTTCAATTCCGTCAGGTTGACATCTGGCAATTTTCAAACATCGCCGCTATTATCATGACTTTCGTTTGTACGCGTTATCCGCTTTAATTTTGGTATTTTCAATGATTTCTGCCTGGATTTTGTATACTTGAACGATCGACGATCAGCTAGTTAATTTACATACGGATTTGGACGCTGTCACGACGACTTGAACACGTATTTTGGCCAACGATTCTGCTCGTCTCGACGACTCTTGTATTGCCCTAAGAATACTTGCACCCACCAACAGAAACTATCACTGAATTCGACTATCTTAAATACAATGGCTAACCAACATTCCAATGCATACGACAGAAAATATTACGCACCCGAAATGAGATGTTTTGTACCATCATGTAAACAATATTCCCGACCTTCGATATTTTGTGTGTACCGCAGCCTCTAAGAGAGGTATGTTGAGAAACGAATGAAAAGGACTTGCCCAGATAAAAGATGCCACTATATGTCT